>VZTA01004125.1:145279-228680 GCA_013398855.1 Mohoua ochrocephala
TGCGAGTGCCGGAGCCGGGACGGCGGGCGGGCCTTATACGGTCCCGATGCCCGCTCCTCCCCGCGGCGCTGAGCGCCCTCGCGGAGCGAGAAGGGGCGGCGATCCCGGGCCAGGGCAGCCCGCCCCGCGCCTCCGGGCTGCGGGATGGCGGCACGGCACGGCACAGCCCCGCCTGAACGCGCTCACACCGCAAACTTGGGTCGTGGTCCAGAGCTTTTGGAGGGAAGACATTTCACACGGGAGTTCCCCAGGATGGGGAACCCACCCTTGCTCATTACCGTACTCCACCTTCTCCCCAAAAGACGGAGGTGAGAATATCGTTTAATATATACATTTCCATGGGTTGTGCAATCTGGAAGGTAACTCACTGAATCAGATTTACCAAGGTGAGTTGCTGAACACTACAGCTGTGTAACAGGGAAGCCCTACTACCTGCACTGTGCTCACAGAAGTTTTACTTCCCTGCGGAAGTAAATCCCCGTGGAACTAATCACAGGTTCAAGAGTCGAAGTGCACAGGAATATCACAAATGGAGCTTCACACACCTTACCCAGAGGGGAATACATCAAAAACACCTATGGGATTTGAAGGCCATGCATGTCAAGTGAAGGAGATGTGCCTGTTTCTATAGCTAGCAGTACACACAGGACTAATGCAACAAGTACCACATTTGGCCACTTTGCCATATATTAGCAACCCCAGATGGGGAAGGAAGATGAAAAGATGCCAAAGCTGACTAAGATGGGCTTGACCGCAGCACAGCCACACGCAGCACACCTTGCAGCAGAGCTCAGAAGCTTTGCACAGTAGCTTTCCATCTTGAACTGTACATTGGCAAAGTGCTATGCTGGAAGTGATTACCTAGTAAAAGTCAGAATCAGCTTGAGGATTAAAAATTACCCAGTTTTCCTTCATGGAAGGTAGATTAAATTTCATTCCTGCCCAGCCTCTTCTGGCTCTTATCCACAGCTGGATAAGATGGAAGTAGTCTTTGCTGCAAGTGCTCTGGGTTCAGCTCAAGGTGCTCTGACCTGCATGTATCTGAGGATTTTGAGACATGGTTTTCAGCAGCCTTCTGTATCTTAGACAGAAATGACCAGGCACCTGACAGCCAAACACAGATGATGGAACACCTCTCTCCTTGGGAGCTCTGGATTTGCAGGCCTTTTGGAGTTATTTCTGAGTGTGTATTGGAAGAAGGGGGAGCAGGTGGAAGTCTGGTCTGGCAGGATTATTAAGCTGAGCTGTGAAATCATGTCTGTGTTGGTCTGGTGTCTAGATGCCTATCAGGGAGTATGAATATCCCTGAAGAGACAGAAGCTGGCCACGGTGTGCAAGTGGCATGTCCTAATCTCACCACAGCAAGTTAGGGCATCAGTCTCTCTGGCCCAATTACTCTCTAATTACTTATACAATGAGTAAGAGCTTCCAGATGTCCTGTTGAGGAAGAGCGAGAAAAAAAACTTATGCTCTACACCTACCAATTAGGCTATTGATTTATTGATCATCTGAAGTGGTTGCCCTAAATCAGCTTTTGACAACATGAAAGATGAGAAACCTTCCAAGCAAAGCTTCAGTCAAAACCAGCACATCCCCACTCAGTGCAATCAACTGGTGTTGTCCAAAAAAATATTTGTTGTCAAAAAGCATGACCCCTTTTTCTCAGGAAGGACATAAACGGGCTCTGGCCCAAACCCACAGCTTGTGCTGCTCAGAGCTTCAAGCTCAGTGTCCCTTGTCTGCACTCCTTCAGGAATTACGTCGCTCAAACCATTCAAGCAATAACATGCATTTAAAGTATTAATTACACAGGATTAATACAATTTTGATTCTGCTTCTTTATCATTTTTGACATAATGTAAACACAGCAAGTGATAACATACACTGGAAAACAAATCACGTTTTTTAACTGAAACACAAGCAGCTATGAGGAAATGCACATCACTCTGGTTTCAGGTGGCATCTTTGGTTTTTTTACAAGTAGTGTTAAGCAAATTGTCTTTCAAAAGTCATCATGACCAATACGGCATGAAAGGCTGGATCCTCCCATGTGGATGTTTCCAGTTTTGGAACCAGCAGCAAATCCGTATGATGGCCATGTTCTAAATCACAGCAAGGGAACCTGGAAAACAGGACTAAATGTTTTTCTGGATTTTTCACACGCAGAACCAAATTAGCTCTGTCAGTTTGTGCTGTGTGACAGAGACAGAACTGCAGGTATTTGCTTTTTCTCATGCTACAACAGATATTTATCTGTCTTCCAAACTCAGAGAGTGCATTTCATTGTCTTCTTGTAACACTTTGCCCCATCTCCACTGGGCTTTATGTGGTGCCTCATCCCACTGCTGCTGTGACTCTGTTTTTGTAAGATCTACTGACATCAGTGGGATTCAGTGTTTAATAGCAAGAGGGGTAAGAGTCACCTCTCTCCAGCACCCTCAAATTAAAAAGGCCATGGATCTGACTAAACAAACCCCTGACTGCCCTATGGGTTCCAAATGGTTCCTTCCTCGTGACTGTATCGGGCTCGTTTCCACTAAAGGACAGCTCTGTGAGGTGTTACTGGAAATCTGTATTGCTTGGGAGGACATTCCCTTCCTGTTATTTTTCATGTGGATGTGCCACTGCATTGGGAGATTGGTGGGATGGATTTTCTTCTGTAGACAGACAAACATATTGAGCCTTGAACTTGGAGAGATGCTGCCCACCTCTTTGAACTAAGTTGTGAAAATAGACTTTGAGGGATTCTCCTGCTTGTAGGCAAATGTGGGCATGGGCAAGAACAACTGTAAGTGAGGGAGGAGAGCACTGGAGGCCTGGTGACCATTGTTCGGTGGTGATGCAAGACCCTTTGCAATTTGCTTTGGCAGCCTGGGAGCTCTCCAACTTCCAGTTGGAGTGTGAAGTTTCAGACTGTGTGGGGTTCAGCTGTACCTACACCAGCTGAGCTGAGTTTGCAGATGAAGAACAGTTCACGCTCAATTTTACTCCTGTGTAGTGCCAGGACTGGCCACTGTTCTCTGCTGCTTACACAGGGATCAGTTTGGAACCCTTGCCAGAAAATGGCTGGCTGTCGGTAAAAACAAACAAACAAAATAATTTCAAAACAAAATCTGCAGAAACGGATGATTTGTTAGGAAATCAGAGGCGTGGGATCATGCCCTGTATGTATCTATACATGTATGCATGTAGAAGGTGTTTGCACTTCATGCAATGACCACAGTACACCATCGCCAAATCTAGAGAGGCTGAGGCCTCAGAAAGATTAACGAGCTACCAGTTGCATTAAAGTAGATGGGGAAAAAAAGTGAGATCCCATAAATGTTCCTGTTGAAAGGAAGACTGCTGGAGGAGCTGAACCTCTATTAGGTAATGGTGAAACCATTTGGGAGAAAGACCTTTAAAACACAAAACTGCAGGCAAAGCTTCTCATCTTCTTAAGTTCACAAGCCAACCAACACTAAGACACAGAGATATGGGGATCCAGGTTCCATTTACTCCTCTGTTCGTGGAATTACCTGTTAAATTTCCTTTACATCACAGTTATTGTTAGGAATAACATATCAAAATTAATCACTGACTCCTAATTAGACAGTGATTTTTCTCACAATGCAATATTTCAAGTAAAAATGCACTTCTTTTACTTTTGGAAGACTTTGATTTGCAGCAATTGCTTCCTAGACAGCATCACTTGTCACCTTGAGAAGCCTGTTGCATTTTGGTGTAGAGGAAGCTCATTGCTGATGGTGTTTCATATTTCTGAACATCAGTTAGTGTTTGGATACACTCTAAACTCTTCCACTTGCTGTGCTTGTCCACACACTGCTGTTTTGAATTGCTGGGCATACTACAGCTATTTACCTGACTAGCACTGTCATTGGCTTTGCTTCTCCTGGTTTAATGCTCCTGTCGTGGTTTAATCCCAGCCAGCAGCGAAGTACCACGCAGCCGCTCGATCACTGCCTGCCCCCCACCTTGCAGTGGGGAGGAGAAATGGAAAAAAAAAAGAAACTTAGAACTTGTGGGTTGAGATACGAGCAGTTTAATAAGTGAAACAAAATAAAATCTAATAATAATATTTATAATAATGACAATAATAATAATTTTAATTTAAAAGTGGGGGGGGAACCTAAAAGAAACAAGCAATGCGCAATACAATTGCTCACCACCCGCTGACTGATACCCAGCCCACACCCAAGCAGCAACCAGCGTCTTCTGGCCAACTCCCCACAGTTTATATACTGGGAATGTTGTTCTGTGGTATGGAATTTACCTTTGGCTAGTTCAGAGCAGCTGTCCTGGCCGTGCTCCCTCCCAGCTTCTTGTGCACCTGCTCACTGGCAGAGCACAGGAAACTGAAAAGTCCTGCCTTAGAGTAAGCACAGCTTAGCAACAATAAAAACATCAGAGTGTCACCAACGCTCATCTCATACTGCATTCAAAATGCAGCACTGTACCAGCTATTAAAAAGTAAATTAACTATCCCAGCCAAAACCAGGGCAGATACCTTAGAGAAATCTCCCACAGTCTTGTTTAGTGATTTTCTTAGCTTTCTTTTTAATTATTTTTTGTCAGCCCTTTTTCTGTTAATAGTGTTTGGACATGACAGAATTACCCTGCAAGGGTATTCAGAAGAGCAGTAACATCATTGATATTCAAGAGCAGTATCATCATCAATATTCCTTGTGAAATTTGGACGAGTTTCTTAGAAATAGTCACCTGGCACCTGTATTTTGAGCACTGGGATTTTCTTTTACTGAGGCATCCCGTAATTGTTACCTCTTTATTTCCAATAGTATCACTAGGGTATATTTCCAAGCATCCTTTTAGAAACTTTTTTCCAGTATTAATTTTATAGAAGTGCCTCTTGCACAGACTGTGTTCTGTTTGTGGGCAATAACAACGTCATCCTATCCAAATCCTGTATTTGAAGAGGTTCAGATTTGTGAAAGGTCTTTGCTTCAGACCCTAATCATAGGAAGTCTTTCAGGGTAACTTGTTTGCTTGGAGTGCTTGTCCTCTCATGCTTGGCATGTCTGGGACACAAGGACAGAACGAGTGACTTCCTAAGAAAGAGATCAACGAGGAGAAAAGAGCCAAAGAGTCATAAAAGCCATGGTTTATGTTGACATTTTGAATGTCAACCTTCTTAGTTGTTTTTTTTTCTATTTCTGCATTCCACTGGAATTTGAATGAATGCAGTTCGCAGGAAAAATAATTTAAATGTGAGTACTTAATGGTCTTGAAAAGGAAACTTCAGATTGTGTAACCCACTAATACCAACACACCTTTTAAAATCAATAGTCAGTGCTCCAGGATTGAAGGAAGTACTTATGTTAGCCTTGACTACTGAGCATTTAAATCTGAATGATTAGGCGTCTATAATGCATTCTCTGGAGAATTCTCCTCTTTCATTTAAAAGAACAAATTTCAAAATTTATTTATGGACCGTCCATGCAGTGAGATGTAGCATACATAATTATTTGCTCAAGAGAACAATTAGTATGAGAATAAAATTGTGGCACAGATTTTACTTCTTTAACTCAAATGGATAAATAAGTTACATGTTTGAACTTTATTCCCATGGCTTTGAGATCTTTTGTTTATTTAAGGTGTTCAATTCTGCATCAACGGAATTACAATTCAACTAGTTTGCTTACTTGCAGTTAATGTATGAGAAAGGGCTGTCAAATGTTCACCAGAATGATCAACAAAAAATCAATTTTTTTTCTGAGTAAATTTTTCTGAATTTCTTTATTTCGTTTCCGTTGTTTCCCTTTTCTTTTCACTACCTGCTGTCCAAACGATCTCAGTTCACATATTCTAGCTGGTGTTATTTTGATATGTGTTTGCTTTAGGTGTACCGTGTAGGTACTTTCGGTTATGCAGCTTGGCTCCCTACTGAAGGAGAGAGACAGGCTCTTCAGAAAGAAACTGTTGCTTTGATATGCTCCCTGGAGGAGCCTGTCTCTGCATTTTCTGCAGAGGAAGCCTCTGGAAATGAGCCTGCTAACTCTGCCACTTCAAAATACTCTGAAAAATGTTGCCTGCCACTGCCCCAGTGACCTAACTAGCTTTTTGATTATTTTATTTTTCTATTCATAATCCAGAGTGTCTATCACCAGTTCTGACATCTCCCTTATTATCTGCCTCCCATCCTTCTTTGTAATTGCTACTGCTAAATCCCCTGTGCTCCCTCAATCCTTTCATCCCCACCCCCATCTCTTCACATTAAGAAACTTTCTCTTTCTCCTCCCTCTCACACTTCTTCTGCAAGAATCACCTTTTTTTTCTGGACCCAAAATCCCATGAGGCATTTCCCCCAAAATTGCTGTTTCCTATCCACTTCGTTCCTCCAATTTTTTAATGTCTCTAGGAACCAACTGCCTTGCCTCTCTTTCAAGCCCCTTTTTGATTGTCTTCAGTTCTTCTTCTACTCTCTGTCAAGGCCGCCCATGCTAAGATCATCTATTGCTCGGAAATGTTTGAAGGCAGTCATGCATATTTACACCAGCTCTGTGTGTTCAATTGGTTTGTTTGTCAGACATCCTCAAAGCAACATCCATCACCAAAAGTAGATAAGGAAGGAGGTGTTTCCCTCAGGTCCAACCATCTGCGTCTATTGACTTTGGCTTGGTTTGTTTCTTCTGTTTTCCTCTATAACGTGAGATTTGTTGCACCTATTTCTGATGCTATCTGGACATTTCAAGTAGTAGATCCCTGGTTTTTCTGGAGAATGGAAACACTGCCAGCATCCTTGGTCTCTCCCAATATGCTGCTAGGACACACCATAATTTTTTTTGCCTCTTGTACTGCAGTCTTATGGCTGTTGCAGGATGCTAAGGAGTGATGGGTGATCTGTGGTGGGTGGGGGACAGTGGGCATGTGTCATGTGGATGTTCATGACCAAACTCCATGGCAGGGGGACTTTATTAATCCAGGCACACTAAGACTCCTAAAATTAATATCTGTTGCTTTAGGGTATTGCTATCCAGTGTTGGCATGCGTTCAAATACACTGAGTGGGGGTTGATGAAAATGTGGATTTGGGGCTAAGGCAATGGGGAAGAAATAATAACTTTAACATGCATTTTTAAACATGCGAAAAAAACCAGTGTCGATCCGGCATCATAAAGCCTCCCCAGCTTCTGCACAGTCAGGTTAACACCACGTGATAGTGTCAGCAATTTGCGAACTTGGTGAATGCCGCGATGCGCGAGGAAGCGCGACAGCAAATGGCAGTCGAGGAGAAGCATTTTGGCTGCAGCTGGGTTTAAGGGAGTCCATCTCTCGGTACAGCAGATGCTCTGTATCTGTACAGTACCGTTAACTGATTACCATTTTAAAAGGGGCACTGGTGGGCACCCTGCAAGTGATCATCTTCTTCTACTGGCTATGAACACCAGGTGAAATATAGCCCCTCGTGCAGCCAGTGGCTATAGCCAGAGAGGCGAACTGCATCCCTGTGGTAAGTGCTTGCCCAGTTCAAGCAACCAGGACTTCATCTGCTTCAGAGTCTTTTGGGTTTTCTCTCTTACTTGGAGGTTGAGGCTCATTTCCATTTCCTTTATTACTGAAGTGTCAGTCTCCACCTAGGTATCTTTTATACAGGGATCTATTACTTCAGTATGTTTGTTTTATCCATTGTTTCAATGGCTTCTATTTGATCTGATCATAAATTAGACCCACAAATTGGTATTAAAAGCAGCAACAAGGTCCAAAAACTTACTTAAATTTTATGGTAAGAAGGGACAGCCCCATTTTTTTCCTAATGTTCTCAATATCTCTACAGTTAGAGCATCAATAATTTTTTTGGTGTTTTTCTGGTTGGTTGGTTGGTTTGGTTTGATTTTTTGATGTTTTGTTGGGGGTTTTTTCTGCTTTATATAGACCCATATAGGAAATTTCTCGTGAATATCTATAATTTAGCAGCCGGTACCAGCAGCTTATGACACAGTGGAAGTGCCAAGAAGGGCTACTTTGTCTCTTGATGTTATATAAGTTCTTCCACTTTTCTAAGCTACCCACAAATATTTCGCTCAACAGTACACATCAAAATTAGACTGCTTCCTAACAGTCTCAGCTTAAGGGTATGTATCAGTTGAAACGTTTTTTCCTTACAGTACACCTGCAGAGCTGAGATTCTTAGACCTTTTCTTCAGAGTTCCAGCTTTTGTACACTATGTCTCTTGGATCTATGAGATCAGGAATGGATAACTGAAGCACTGACTCTACTGGAACCTGAGAGCAAAGTTGGAGCTGCATGAATACTATGACAGTTCAAGCTTCAAATAAGAAAGAAAAAAAAAGCAGCAAATTAATTAGCCAAAACATCAAATCTAGGTACCTAACTTTTGTTGCATGAATGAGATGAATGCAGAGATATGAAGAACAGTACCAGTTGCTTTGTACATTACCTTCTATTCCATGCCAAGAACATACCATTCCTTTCAGTGAGCCTGGCCTTATTTTCCCTGAATGTCATGCTGTACACAGACTGTTAGTAGTCCCAGACACATGACAGACAGCCTGAAATCCAGATGGTCTCTGCCAAACTCAAATGCCCCTCATTTTAATGGTGAGCGTGAAATGCAGGAGAGCTTTCACATCTCTTTTGGGGTACAAGACTCCATCCTGCCTTTTCATTTTCCTTTCTGTGCTCCGTGATTCCTCTGTGAATCCTCCTCCTGCTGCTTCTATTACTGTTGCTTTCAACAAGGCTGTAGCCAGTTCGGCTGCTGCTGCTGTGGCAGAGCAGCGGATGAGGAACGACAGCGGTAGCCACCACTGCAAACCTCTCCTGTCCTGGGGCTATCTGTATACATGTGGTCTGTGCAGAAATCAGATCCTTTTTCTTTCTAACACAGATAAATTCTAAAACTTTCTTCTCTACCCCCGAAAAACCCCCCCAAAATACAAACAGAAAACCAAAGCCTAAAAAAAACCCCCGGTGCGGGTTCCTACTGGGCAGAAAACTGGCATGACCCAAAATTGTGCCAGGGATTGTGTTGATTATTTATCGGTGTGGACGGTCCCTGTGCTCTGGCACTGTTCAGTTTACTTCAAGAGATGGAGCTAGTGCGGGCCACCTATTTCAGCTCTGCAGCAGGACTCTGACTTGAAATAGATGAGTCACTGGCCTAGGTGTGTCAAGGGGTTGAATGGGGTTGTCAGTTCCCCTTTCTGTGAGGAAAGTCCCTAAGTTCAGGATATTTCAGACAGAAAATCTGGCATCTATATTCCAGCCCCTTGTTCAAACCCTCTCTGATCAGCAAACCTAAGGGCAGGTGAAATTCTCCCCATGACTCAGCTAGCATTGACCTGGAGTTGCATTATTTGCAGAATCTCTGTGCTTCAGGCATATTAGGAAAAATGTGGCCAAACAGTTCCACCAGATTGCAGAACAGGATTCCAGTATCTTGACTGCTTTGATTTGGAAGTGCTCTCAACAACATCCTACATAATCTTGTAGGGTTTTCTCCTGCAAGGCAAAGCAAAATGCCAGCTAGAAGCTGAGGAGGAAACTGGCAGTGAAAATATGTCATTTTGTTACAAAGGGCTCTTCTTACTTTGTAGGCAAATTTAAAAAATATAAATCTGTTTGCTTCAGTTGAAAGAATACACCAAACTGCATGAGGCACCTGTATAACCTGCCTTCAACTCATGCCAGCTTCCCCCTACAGGAGGATTTTGAAAAGCTCCTGTATTGCCGTAGGTTTACAGCCATGCAGCCCCTGCACCCCAAGTTGTTCTGTGGGGTGACTTGAGATAGGCAAAGAGAAAGGCTTCACAACCAGCTCAGATAACTGTCACCACTTTAAGGCTCTGGTTACTTATTTAGGGTCTTTAATATCGATTGAGCAACCTAGTTTTGGGCATCCAAGCTTGGAAGTTGTTTGGCCTAATTCACAGTTGTTTCTGTTCATCTATTAGCCTGTTATGTTTCATTTTGAAAGGGAAAATCTTCTCACAATATAATTACCTATGCAAACTCCTTTCCTGGCACATCTCCACCATGCCTCTATGAATATGGTAGGAAAATGAAAATTTCATCTTATACCTGTGCACCTATGCAATCTGCAACGTCCTGTGGTTAAAAATAGGCTGACCTGGCTGCTCATTGTCTTGTGCCAGGTAACATGTCCTTTAAGTCAGAAACTCAATGTCATGTGGGCTTCAGGAGTATGTGCTGTGCTTGTGACTAATCCATATAAAAAGTTAAATCTCAAAGGCAGACACACGCATTGTAAACATGTAGGTTAACTGAGATGAATTCTGCCCTGTGAGACCATCCTGGGTTAAATATTGAGGTACTTTACCCCAATTACCATTATGAGGCTAAACTACACATCACCGGAAGAAAAGCCTGCTTTGCTTCTACATAAAGTGGCTCTGGCTCTTGGTGAGTCCAGCAAGTGGATTTTTGAACTGAGGGACTAAAAAGCCCAGGAATGGAGGAGACATAGGAATCTTACAGCTGTTTCAGAAGCTGCTGATGGATTGGAGTCAGGGACTGGTGGCTGTAGCCCACACTGGGTGTTTGCAGAGGTCAGATCTGCATAGGTGACTACTTTGGTAGACATGCATGCTCTGTTTTACAAAGGTTTCTTCTATGTGCTTCTACGGGTATTACTACCATCGCTCTTCAGAAGGCCATCTGCTTTTAATTTTTAATGCCTTTAGCATAGATTTCTGAAGGAGAATTGCTGACAGACACCATCAGATAATCACAGGGTGTTGGAGCTGGGGCCTGCCCAGAGATGGAAGAACCACATCTCTTACTGGAAAAGTAAAAGAATAAAGCCTGAGGCTTGAGGCATTGCAGTCAGAAGGGAGTGTTTGCAGTAGGTATATTGTTAACATAGCTGCAGCTCATACAGAAGTAGGGAAGGGCCCTTCTGGGTCACTGAACCTTGCCAGCTGAGGCACCAGACCTACTGTCATGGCCATACTGGTATTGATACCTGCACTACTACCCTGAGGCTCACTCAGATGCACCTCCAAGTGTGGTATTCAGTGCTAGCTGAAATGCAGTCTGTGAGGAGCTCTTGCACTCAGAAACTCTCAGGAATGTCAGCAGCTGCTGGTCTACCCTGTCTCCATCTTCTGAGAAACTGCCAGTTTACAAACACAAGGAAGCATTTGTAACCTTTTAAAAACTTCCTCTAACGTTGTTTATTTTTGCTGATGATGACTTCTGCAATAGCCAGAGCACACCTGAGCTCTTCTCCCCATTACTTTGCATGAATGTTAGACTTTGCTCATTTCCTTGGATGATTTTGTAGTGCATGCATCCAAGGAAGTTCTACAGCTCTGCAAGATGCTATTCATAATGGAAAAAAAGATCTTGTAGACTGTTTTCCACAGGTATACAATATGTAGGAGACATAGTAAGAGAATTTACTAACCACTTCTGGAGGGTTATTTGTGCTCTTAAACAGTTGCATATTGGTGCCTAAGCTCTTGTGGATCTAGACTTCTCCACATGCTTTTAGCTGCACTTCATAGGAAGATACTTGGGCTTGAAATCACTTAAACCAACCTTTTCAAACTCAAATGCCCAATTAGGCGTTCTCTTTCCACTGAACGAAAGTCCAGAAGTCCTTTCTATTCCAACAGCAGAAGAGCAAGGTTTAAAGCTAACAGCTGTCTCAGTAGCTCTGACTCCACAGGTGCTGAAGCAAGCACGTTCCCCTACCTGTCCAGATGACTATCATGTTAATGGCTTACTGCCTGCCTGTAGGCAGCCTTTCTGGATGCACCTGGCAGTGTTTAACCTGTTGGGTCTGTTCAAAGTTGTGGGTCTCTACGTGCGCCTAATAGTGAACTTCAGCCGTGCTCAAATCCACCCTTGTGTCTTCCCATCCGAATAACCTGCACGCCTGGTTTCTGAAAGTGGCCTTGAGCTGCCGGTAGCAGGCAGGGCAGGCAGCCTAGGCAGGGCCAAGTTCTCAGGCTGTGCGAGCCGCAGCCTCGAACGGTGGCGTGTTTCGGAGCTGTTTGTACCACACGTGCCCCCAGCCAAGCTCCTTCCAACCTGAAGTTCATCTCCCACCTCACTCACACGTCCTTCCCCTCCCGCAACCGCACGTAGGACGCTCCCACAGGCAGTGATATTGCAGCAAGCGACAACCAGTCCGTAACCATTTGCTCTTGTGCGAGGACTTGGTTTGCGTGTACTTTGTCTGCGATGAGCATTTTTGTTTAAATTGTTGAGGTGCGGACAAAAAGCACTGCTAAGATCAGGGAGCTGGGCAGTGGCCGTTTCGGGACGAGCCCCCAACGCCGTGCTGCGGGCTGCGCTCCCCGTCACCATGCTCTCGCCATACACAAACTGGTCTTCCCTGGGCACCGCCGCGGCCTCCCTCGGTACCGAGGTGCCCCAGCCCGCCGCCCTACACCAGAGCGCACAGACAACGGCGGGGCGGGGCGGAGCGGGGCTGCTCTGCCCAGAGCCCCCAGGAAAACGCCGCTCGCTGCCCAGGTGAGACAGGGACAGAACCTGCCCCAGCTCCGGGCACAGGTCTCGTTCAGCACCGCCGCCCCGCCGCTGCCNCAGCCCGTGCCCGGCATGGCGGCGCCCGGCGCGTAGGGCCGCACGTGCGGGACTCGCAGTGGGGCCCCCGCCGCCGCCACCATGAAGAGCAAGCCCTTGGCTCACAAGTCGGGGAACACGCACCGGGTGAGCGCCCGCCCGGACGCGGCCGCTGGCCGGGGGAAGGGAGCTTAGGTTTCCGCCGTCGGTGTTCGTTCAGCGGCCGTGCCCGGCTGCCGAAGCGGCACCGGGGCTGGAGGCGTGAGGGCGGGCGGCGTGGCAGGGTCTCCTCAGCGCTGCGAGGGTCCCGGCAGAGACACGGGGCCGGAGTGCGGCTTCTGCCCCGTACCCGGCAGCTCCGTCAGCCGGGCCGCCGTTCCTGACAGGCAGCAGGCGCACCACCGCCCTAGTGTAGAAAACTGACATAATTCAATGAAATAATAATACCCTAGAAGGGTGTTTACCGGGACGTTGTTTCAGGAAGGCTGAGAGCGGGGCAGTTTGTTGAAATCTGGTAGATTCCTCTGCATCTCGTTCACTGTGTTGTGCAGACGCGTGGGCTGCGAGCCTCGGTTTTGCAGGTCGGGGAGGGTCGAGGGTCTGTCCCGCTCCTGGGCGTTTTAAGCACGTTTTGCCTTAATCTTCTTGTGAGGCTGATATTGAGGGGTATTGTCTGGCTGCCCGTCTTTAGAAGTGGGGTTTTCTGTTTGCAGTGTGTGTGCTATCGAGAGGGATTTAGAAGGGCTGTGTTCAAAACTAAGCAAGAAATGTGTGTTTTTGTTTTTCAGTTTCTTACCTTTTCGGAGCGCCTAAGCAATATTAATATCGATATTATTCATCGGATTGACAGAACTGGGAGCTATGCTGAGGTGAGAGCAGCAGTTGTGATGATTTTCTGAAATCACACCACAAGTAGATATACCTCATGACAGAGTCACTTAAGAAATTTATTCAGGAGGGAATTGGAAAGAAGCTCCTGCAAGAACTGCGTTTCCTGGAGCCTCATTTCATGCTTTGTTCCCTTTTACTTTTTTACCTGGTTTGCAGTATTGCCATAGAGACGCTTTGACAGTACCACCGTGTTGTCTTCCATGTGGCTAGTGGGCCCGTTTCTGAACGTGAGAGATGCTGCTGTGTCACTTAGCAGTCCTAGGACCAGACCTGGAAAGACTTGCAGATGCTGACTAGCTGCAATAGAATGAGAAGTTTGAAAATCATAAGTTGGAAAATACTTCTAAGATTATTGAGTCCAACTGTTAACCTAACACTGCCAAGTTCATCATTAAACCATGTCCCTAAGTGCTACATCTACACGTCTTTTAAATATTTCCAGGGATGATTACTCAACCAGTTCTCTGGGCAGCCTGTTCCAATGTCTGACCACCCTTTCAGTGAAGAAATTTTCCCTAATATCCAGTCTAAACCTCCTCTAGCACAGCTTCAGGCCATTTCCTCTTGTCCTATCACTTGTTACCTGGGAGACGAGATTGACACCCACTTACTGGCAGCATGTGCATAAAGCATGATCATGTGTCTTTATTGATCACAAAGATCATTTATATGTGTCATATAAATCATCGTTATGATGATAGCAGGTTTGCAGGTTACTGCCACCTGGCCTACTGGATTGTTCTTCTGAACTTCCCAGTCAATAGCAACCTTCCCAGGTTTGCAGGTTACTGCCACCTGGCCTACTGGATTGTTCTTCTGAACTTCCCAGTCAATAGCTGTGAGGGTGCCAAAAGAAATCCCAAGGCATTGTGCTGGCTGAACTATGGCTCAGCATCTTAGATTATCAAGGCCAGTCAACACAGGTATAAAAAGCAATTATGTAAACAAGTCCTGTCACCAGAAAATATTTTCAGATGTATTTTGAATTTTGAAAGATTTTTTCAGGGAAACTCCATAGTACCTGTTGAAATTAGTCATTGAGATTTAGAATATTCTTTAAATGTTTAAGGCACTTGATAGTTGTCTGCATTTGAACCTCTCATCTTTACAGGACACCTTTATTAGGGTTGGTAGCTACTCTTCATCTTTGTTTTGACAGGAGGTTGAAACCTACTTTTTCGAAGGACTGCGGAAATGGAAGGAACTGAACCTTACTCAGCATTTTGGTACGTCGTTTATGTTCACGTTTCCTTCTTTCCTTAAACTGCTAAAATGTGTTTCTTCTTCATCCAGAGCCCCGTGGGGTATTGTTTTTTGGATTGGGCTCTGGAGCACTATTATTCTTTAACACCCTACATGTTTACCAGGGACTGGACTAGTTTTCAGGACTTCTCTTTTGTTGTTTGAACAGTGAAATTCTACAATGAAGTGGCCAACAAATGCCAGTCCTTCAACCAGCTGGTTTATTACCAGAGTGCTGTTGTGCAGAGCTTGAAGACACATTTGCAAGTCGAAGGCAGTCTTGCTTACCAAGCCCTATTAAAGTAAGTATATGGCCACAAAAGGTAGTCAGAAGCCTTGATGGTATTACAAGTAAGCATGAGTCCTGTTGTAAGTGTTCTTTATCTTTATTGTACCTGAGGAAAATATAGCAATGAGATGCCCAAAGTGGTCATATTTCCTTGGTAGAGCTCTATGGTTCTAAGTCTTCAAAAAAATATAGCTGTGACAAGGCAAACGAATTAGGTGGAGTGCTTACTGAACGTCAGACAGTATATTAATGTGCTTTGTTCGATGTTAATCATTTGTTTTCTTGTTTACTGCTGTCTGCTTGATTTTTTGAAAATCTTGAGATTCTTGCCATCCACAGCTGCCTAATAGGTGACATTTTTTAAAAAGTGAAAAGTAAAAGTAATGCTGCCTTTCTTTCCAAAGAGACTATGCTGGATTACGCAGTGTTTGACTAGGTTTTTATTGGTTTGTTTTTGAAATGCACTAACACTGGTGTATTTTCTGAAACACAGTCTGGTGGTGCAGCTGGCTCGAGATCTTCAGGCTGACTTCTATCCTCACTTTCATGACTTCTTCCTGGCCATCACCAAATTACTGGATACACAGGACACAGAGCTGCTAGAATGGGCTTTTACCTGTCTTTCCTATCTCTACAAATATTTGTGGAGACTGATGGTGAAGGACATACACAACATATACAGGTAAAAACCATGTTTAATGTCTGTCTTGATCAGCAGTTACTAGATGCTGTAGAATGTAAATGCCACATGAATACATGGCTTAATGCTTCAGTGTCCATGCTTTCTCAGCTTTTCTCAGAGAGAAACTGGCCAAGCTCCAGGGAGTTAGCAAATGCAAGGACTTCTGGGCTTGGGGAATTCCTGAGCTGCAGGTGCTTGAAGGCTGATTTCGTATGTGCTTGCCGTGTTTTTAAACCTTTCCCAGGTATCTGCTTTTGGCAGCCGCTGTAGACTGAGCGTGTGGCCTGACCCAGCGTGACCGCTTGTTCAGTCTTAAACTGCTGCTCTAGCAGGGCTCTTCCTTTTGACATAGACAGTGGTTCCATGTTTCTTCCTCCTAATTTCAGTTTGGAACAGATGGAGCAAAAAACTGGTTACAAATTTCCTCCCCAGCCCAGGCTAAGCTGTTGAACATATTGAAAAATGATCTGCTCAATTTTAGAGAATCTGAGGCACCACTCCCTCGCAATGAACATGTGATGAGCCACCTGCCACTGTTATTGATACCAGCAAACTGCAAATATTTATCAGCCTTGCAAACTGAATCTTTCAAAACTTTTAATTGTATAGGAGAGCCTGTTGGCTCAACTGAAATACAAATCTGGCATATAAATCAGCTTTGGTTTTGCTTACTGCTGCTAAACATGTATCTTGAAAATCTCGATGCTGCAGTTGAATCTGTGGATCCACAGATTTTAAAGGTATTTCTGATTGTGACTTAATTTGCCTGGCGCTGTCATTTGACCTTCTTTGCAAAACTCTTGTTCTTTATCCAGAGAGAATGGAAAGGAATCTAGATGAGGAAGGTATTGGCCCTCTCTAGGAGGACAGGTTCTTAGTGTTTGTAAAAAGTGGTAATGTAAACTGGAAACAATTTTTTTAACCAGTTGATGGCAATTTTTGCATTGCCCCTAAGACAATGGATTATTTTGTGTCTTTGTAGCCTGTACAGCACCCTGCTGGCTCACCACAAACTCCACATCAGAAATTTTGCTGCTGAAAGTTTTGTCTTTCTAATGAGAAAGGTAAGTGGGATGTTTGTACTTCGGTGCTATCTTCATTTTGAGGTGGTTTTTGGATTCAATGTGTAATATTAGGTTTTCTCCAAAGAAGGGTTAACAAGGCCTGAACTGGCATACAGCATGTCCTGAGTTGTCATTTTTAGTGAGTGTTTTACTGAGAATGTCATGCATTCCATGTCAGTACTGGCAAATAGAGGCCTCAGCACTCTCTGTTTATCTAAAATGACTAGAAATAGTAAGGTGATCCTGCAGAAGGGAGGCTTGAATTTGTATATGCACATTTGCCCACTGGCTTTTTCACAGATACTTTAAGGCCTTTGTAGAACTGAAATTCTTGTGACAACGTTTTTGCACTCCTGAAGATCACAGTATGTGACATTCCCAGGCAGATCAATCAAGATCAGACAGCAATCTTTCATGGAGTAAGGAAAGGAAGTGGTAGTTGTTGGTTTTTCTTTAGTCAAAATATACAAAAGCCAAGATTCCTTAGACTGGCTAGCACGTTTAAATATCCTCATTTTTGTCCTAAGTTGAGAGACCTTAATAAAGCATGTTCATTTGATTGGTTGTTTTTGGAAATTTCTGAACTTTAAGTCAAATCCTCAGAAACTGAGGTGTTTAGAGTATTGGGACAGAAGTCCCTGCAGTATTCTCAAGTGTAGTTCTAGTTTTGGATGACTGGATTCTGTGTTCAGCTGATACACGTCTCTTTCTCACCAGGGCAGTGACTTGTGCGTTTCAGTTGTGACCAGTTTAATAGGGCATTTATGCACATGTTTAAAATTATGAGAAGAATCAAACCCACATATTTCACCTCAGCAGACCTGTGTACATCCTGGGGCTGTGGGAGCTGTAGTGACTGAATAGCTGATCAAATTTCTTCTTTGAATTTCCCCTTTAGTCACAGAAATAATGAGTTTGAGCTGTTGTGGGAAGGCAGGACTAGGAGAATAACGTGGTGCTGTGGAGCCATTTGATTGCCTCAATCCATCTGGCGGCTCTGAATAGAAGATAACATTTTTTTTCTCTTTATGTTTTGTAGGTGTCTGATAAAAATGCACTCTTCAATTTAATGCTCCGTGACCTGGGAGAGCACCCCAAAAAGGTGGAAGGTGTAGGACAGCTGCTTTTTGAGATGTGCAAGGGTGTTCGAAACATGTTCCACTCCTGTGCAGAGACGGTAAAGACAAGATTGCTGCTTTAGCTGTTGCTGTACCGGGCCTTAGGCCGTGCTCACTGAAATCATTGAGTGTTTTCTCATTCACCTCAGTGGATCCTTGGCAATAAGCATGGTGTTAATTATTTGGTAGGATCTGAAAGCTTTCTAAGAATATTTTTTTGAGATAGGAAAGTGTTTTAAATATTCCTGTGCAATATTCCTGTATGTTGAAATTGTACTTCTTGCTGATATTTCAGATTTTAGGTGATAGCTTTTTTTTTTCCCCTGTAGTCATTCTAGAAAGAATTGAGATCGCTGGAATATTTTAGCGATACATTTCACTAATTAGTTTTAGGATTGCTAGATTTATTTTCTAAGTGTAAGAACACGATATGCTCTTTTCCTGTGCAGGCTATGAAGTTAATTCTGTTGAAGCTGGGGCCCATTACTGAAGAAGAAGTTGAACTACCATGGGTAGCTGTTGGAGAAGCCTTCGAGCAAATGATCAGATCAGCTGCAGTGCATATCCATAAGGAGCATTTTGACATTGTCTTCAAATGCCTGGAGGTACACTAATTATTTTTCTTTTTAGTGTTATTTTTTTATTCATGAGTGACTGAGAAAAAAATTCTGCACTTACTGAGAAAAGTATTTATGTTTTATTGGACCAGAACTGGGTTTTTTTCTGCTTTGGAAACAGAGAAAATACAGAGTCATGTGCATGGAAAAAATTCCATCCTTCTTTTCTAAGTTCAGAGTTACCCTGGTGGCTGTTTTGTGAGTGAGAAAGGAACTACTGTAGGTGAGACTTGGAACTCAGTCCTATGGCTGGGCGAGGATGGTTTCTGTGATCTGCCTTTGCACGCATTGCAGAACCCTTGCTGGAATGTAGTGCTTGTTTTATGTTGCTGAACCATATATTGGTGGTTCAAAGCCACTTTGTGACAGTAAAGGGGAAGCTTTTTGCCCTACAGATCTTTTTAAAGTAAAGACTTGGGTTAAACCTGGAAATCCAAGTTTGAGCCTTTCAGCCAAGTACTGAAAAGAAGAATGTTTTCAGTCTCGGTGTTCCTGTGTTGCTGCTGGGGGGTTACACTGGTTCGAAGGAGCACAGCTGAGTGCTGTGGGCTGTGCTGTGTTGGATCGGAGTGATGTAGAATAATCAGCAATCACACAGCCTGGCAGCGTGTTTTACTTACCTGACCGATATTTAAAAGTTTACAAGCATCTGGGAGGGGGATTTGCTGAGGGAGATTGAAACCTCCTGCAACTGACAACATAGACTGTGTCAGTTGTGCTCCTCAGAGGGGTGAAATGGGAAACTGGAGGAAATGGTTCACATGAACTATTTTAGGGTAGTCCTTCCAACATGGGTAGATAATTCCTGTCGGTTCCTTCTTGAGACTCCTTCCTTGTGACTAACCAGTTTTCTAGAAAATCCCATCCTGTTCCTCTGGCCTCACCCAATATGATAAGCAGTTATTACCTGACTGTCATTGGCTACATATTTGTTTACCACTGAATGTTTTGTATCCCTGAGGTTTCTTTGACTCAGCATCTGCAGTTATTATGAAATCTTGGAAATTAGTTACATACTTCCTTTTATTTTTAATGAGGCTTTTTCTTTTACCCTGGGAACTGATGGATGCATGGGGATATCTTGCTCAGAGGGAAATATTCGTGTAGTCTGTGATAGCTGTTTAAATTGGGTTCGGTTTGTTGGATCAAGGATAGGAGTTTATATCTTCTGGACAGAAAGAGACACTAATGTAGAATGTACATTAAATTAGCAAGCTCTCAGCATCCACATTAGCATAATGATGCATGAAGTGTAAAAGTACCTAAATTCTGATAATTCTAGTGAAAGATGGGGGCTTCCATACCACTGTGGGTCTGGAGCCCAATATTTCTCTTTCCTATTTCGTATGTCAAGTGTTGGCCTTTCTGGAGACCCTCATTTTAGGAGTTACTTGTGTTTCTGTCCAAAGAATCTGGGATGTGTTTTTACCTAAGGGAAATTTCACCATGTTTCTGCAAGGTTTAATTTGTGAAACATGTATGAGAGAGCTCACAATAGTTTGCTGGGCAGCTGAGATCTTGATTGTTTAGAATGTCCTTCAGATAGCAGTAAGTGAAACAGTCTGTTCATTTATCTGAAACATTTCATTTCCCTATTTTATTTAAACAGGAGTCACTCTTAGATTTGCAGAGGAAAATAACTAAAGTCAACTGCTCTGTGGCTTCAGAGCAGATGGAAAGGATTCTGCAAGCTTATCTGATCCTAGTGGAACATGCAAATGGATCCAAAATCTCACTGCCTGAAGATGTCTGTCGGGTAGGTCAGACTGTCACTTGGATGTGTCAGAGAAGTATCAATTGAATATGGAAGAGGTGTGGTCAGCCAAAGCATTCATACACATTTCTGATGCATCACTGGGCTTGGGATTTGAGTTGAGTGAACAAAGATGTATATTTTGAGTATTGTTACCTCTCTGATCCTGTGAGATTTTACCTCTATTGTAATGCTAGTGTAGCCCAGCTTTAAATGAGCAATGGGGAAAATGGGCTACTGCTTCTGGAGTCTGTTCCTGCCACTGTGGAGGAGACCCTGCCATATCAGTGGTGTAGACCAGTTCTACCAGGTAACGTTTGACCCAGATAACGTTAGGGTAGGTTTAGGGCCCTCAAACTTCAGTGGGACTATTAGGATTCGTTTCTGTGGGCCGAAGCTTAGAACTACTCCGTGCCCTCCTGGTCCAGGGGCTGTCCAGGCCATTCAGACCAGATAATCATTATCTTTATGGACAAATATGAGTTCTCTCTTTTTCATTTCAGGTTTTAATAAAAACGTTACAAACACCGTATCTCTCATCATCTTGCTGCAAGATGCTGCTGAACACCATTTCTGCATTCCTGCTGGCTGAGAATGTTTTGTTGCCAGATTCTTTGACCAAGGAAGCTATTCAGAAGGTAACAAGGATTGCTGCTTACGCCAGAAATCCCAGACTTCAAATTCCCTAGAGCAGGGTGATTTCTGGACATTCTATTTCAGGCCGAGAAATATGCCGAAAGGTTCCCTTTAGCCTTTTTGCACAGCCAGTGAAGAAGCTGCCAATGCCTTAAATAAAGTCTGATGAGGTTTTGGGATTACTTGACAGTCTTGCACAGGCTGTGAGTATAGCAATGCCACCATGGCAGACATCATTGCAATGAAATCCAGACTGATTCAAACACCTACAGCCTCTGTAGAGAAAGGAAGGAGAAGGGAGAAGGAATACGCCCTGCCTAAGGTGATAAAGCAGATCATCGAGTCCAACTTAGTGAAACAAATACATTTTTAATAAAGTTTCCAAGCATTTAATGAGCATGCCTTAGCCTTGTGAACAAGGTTCATACAAGTGCAGTTTTGATTTCGAAAGTACAGGGATAAGCATATTTCAGTACTACCTTTGCTCCTGGAGCAGTGACAGGATTAGCTGCATACGTTCCTATCAAATGTAGTGTTGCAAAGATTAATAGGAGATTATACCGTGGAGTCTGATTCTTTAGTTTTCCTGTTACAGTACATTATAATTTTGCAATTAACAGTGTGGACCATAGTTGTAGTGTGTGCGTGTGAAAAATATTTGAAATAAAAATGCCATGTGATTTATAATGGGAAAGCAAGACTTGCAATTGTTTAAAAAAGATCAAATTTCATTCGGTCTTCAGTGTTGACTTGTGCTGAAGTAAGATTGGTTCTACCTGTGGCATGAGGCCAGTTTTTCTCAGGAGACTTCTTCAAACATTTGAGGATATTTGTGTGGGCTTCTGTTAAACTGGAGGAGGCTTAAAGCTGTCCTCGTGTTCTGAAGGGTCTGGGAAAGAGAGATCTGGGTGTGTATTTTATCTTGGCATTGAGGAGCACCGATCCTGAGTATCTCAAAGGACTGTTCCTATTTTGGATCCCTCGAAAGCACAGAGATTGGCTCTGCCTGTGAGGTAGTAATCTTTCTGCAACCTGCTACACAGAAGAAATGCCGAGTTGAAGTATATTTTGGGCCCAAGCTTTTTCCTAACAGTTGGTGTGTCTGTGCTGCAGTCCTAGAAGTTGCAACTTATATTTTCCACAACACACTGAAGAGATAGCTCAGTTGTCTTTGCACAGAGACAGTAGGATCCAGCAGTGTTTTTCAAAAAGGGTTGTGTCAGTAGGGTTTGTTAAAAAGGGCTGTGCATTTTTGTGCCTGAATTGTCACTTGGAAGCACTGCTGCTCTGTGTGCTGGAATTAGCAAGAGAGCCAGGCTGGGTATCTCAGAGTTCAAAGCATGCTTGATTTGTATACCAGAAAAAATGTCCCCTGGGTAGTGAAAAGGTGACTATGAAATCTCTCTCCTCCTGTCAAGCTTTCTCTTGCATCTTGCAGGTATTTGCAAGTGGTTTTGAACGGCATTTTCTTTTGGACTTCTCTGAAGCAATGTTCACAATGAAGCAATTTGAGAGGGTAGGTGAAAGTGTTTGCGCATTATGTTTATTTTTGTTGCTAAAGGGAACAACTGGAGAATCCACAGTATATTTTCCTGCCTTGTATGCTGAAGGATTGTTGTGTATTGACACAATGTTTATTTAAACTTCTGGCACGATCTGATAAGAAGGAAAGTGGTTACTTGTGTTACTGTGTTAAAGTTTTGTAAGCGTTCTTGGAGTTGGAGGAGGTGATAGGTATCTGTTCACAAAAAGAAGCTTGTCTGTGGGGAATTAAGAGGGTGAGTGTGTTATGGATGGGAGGAAGAGAAGGAGTTCTGGAGAAACTAAGTGGAAATGAAGAATAAGCCCTATAACTGGTGATATGGGAGGAATCAAATTAATTAAATGGAGTGGGAGGTGAAAGCCAAGTCGAGGATCTGGAATGTCCTGATAAGACTGGATTTGGTACAAAATGAGTTTTTGCATTAAATTACTGTCCCTGCTGGGATAAAAAAAAAAGGTCTGTGTGCTGGTGTCTAGGGGCACCAGAATTGGTAAGTTCAATGCTTTTCTGGCCTATTTGTGAGCATTTGGATTTCTCTGTGGTTGGTGTCGTGGGGTTTTTTGTGGATTTGATGATGATTAAAGAGACTTGCCAATCTCTGACTTCTTATGTGGTTTTTTTTTGTCTCTTCAGCATTTTCTCCCATGCTTTCTAGAATACATTGAACATTGCTTCTCTGGCACAGATGCCATCGCAAAGGACGAGGCCGTGGCAATTCTGGCTAAACTCATTTTAGTGAAAGCAGAGCCTCCTACCATTGGTTCAATGGCATTTGAAAAGTATCCTCTTGTTTTCACTGAACCATCTGTCAGGTGAGACTTCTCAAGTTTAGCGAATGCTAGATGTGTCTGTGTGGCTCTAGGCCTGAAGGCAGGGCAGAGCACATAAAAGTTGCCCTCCAGTATTTGCTGGAGTTGTGTAAATGGCAGCATTGTAAACCAAGTGCTATAGTAGGATATAATTTTCCTTTTTGAAATTATATGAGAAGAGATGCTGCTTTGGAAAGGTGATCACTGATACGAACAGTGTTGTGGTGCACGTGTGATGGGGATCTGTTACGCCATCGTGCAAACTGCATCCCTTGGCAGTTAATCTTTGTAGTGAGTGCTGCAGTTCAGGTTCCCATCATTACTGACCTCCTGCCTGTGCCCCAGCTTTTTTTCCTTGTATGCATGTGTCTTGTCCAAGAGCTTTCTTGGCAGCAGTACTATAGCCTTGCCATAGCTCACAGCTGGATACCACAGGACATGTAATTAATCCAGAAGCAGCACAGTGCTGGCACAGCTTGACTGCTTTTAGTTGCAAAGCTAGCTTGGTTGCAATGAGGTGGTTGCTTTCCCCTGAGCCTCTTTGGAAAAATTAGGGGTAACCACTGAAGCACAGGATGACCATTGCTAATCTAATGATAGTGATTTTTCTAGTAATTCTAACTCAGCTAATTCAAAACTTTTGACTTTGTATTGCCTTTTATGTAAGGTTTTATCTTTCCTTAAAGCAGTCCACTCTGTGTGGGTTTTTCCTATTTTTATTTCATAGTAGTGGAAGCATTGAGGTTTAGGGAACAGAGGGTTGAGTCAAAATGATTAAATTTGGTTTTCTTCCCTTGTTTTCTTTGTTTCTTGATCTCTCTGTTTTTTCAGTCGTTTGGAGTGCACAGCTGCAAGGACCTTGGTCCTACTTGGACTTTTTTTGTGCTCTTGCAATGTCAGTGGTGTAAATTATGGCCAGGAGACATCTCAAGAATTGCATACCCTGTCTCCTACCTAGTTATTGAATACTCCAATTCTGGAGATTTCTGAGCTGCCTCTGGCAGTCTGTGCCAGTACTTTGATGTCTTTATGGTTATACAGGTGGTTTTTGATTTATTAAGGCTTTTTGGCTTTTGGGTTTTTTGTTGGGTTGTTGGGGTTTTTTTCCCCCAGTCCTCAGTGTATAACTTAAACCTTCTTTACGGCAGTGTAAATCCCTCGCTGCTTGTCTTATCTGCTGGAAACATAAAGAGCAGAATATTTCTTACTCTTTGCATCAAACTTTTACAAATAGCAGGCTTTCATCATCAGACATGTCTGAGATCTTCTTTCTCTGGACCAACAATCCTAATTCCTTGAGGTTTATCTCATAAATGTTTTTTCTTAAGCCTCTAATGATTCTTATTGTTGGCTTTTTATTAGCTTATGTATTTCTTGAAGGGTGAAGCCTATGCGGTCTTCTGACTGTGATCTTGCGAGCACTGGGTGGGATGGGAAGATTGCTGCACGTGGAG
This sequence comes from Mohoua ochrocephala, assembly GCA_013398855.1. NCBI lineage: Eukaryota > Metazoa > Chordata > Aves > Passeriformes > Acanthizidae > Mohoua > Mohoua ochrocephala. The sequence continues at coordinate 169,912 of VZTA01004125.1, forward strand.
TGTGAAGGACTCTTGTTCATATGTTCCAGTATGGTGTCAGCCCCTTCTGCTTGCAAATAGGCTTGTCGACTTGGGCTCACCTTGTGATTCCATTTTAGTCCCGAAACTTTTACCTCACTCATTGTTTTGTGTCATCCATCGATGTCAATGATATCATGATTTATTAGCAACAGTCATAGAGATGACTCTCAGGTGTTCCTGGACTCTATATGTCCTAGTTGTGAGGGTGTCCAACTGAGAACTAGTGTCTTTTCTTCTAGAAATATTAGTTGAACTTGAAAGAAAGACCTGGCATTTCTTGTGGGCCATGTTTTGTGCTCTTCAGCATGACTAGATGATACTTTGTGCTGTAGAGGACATTGAGAAGAAAAAAAATCCCTTGTGTTGTGCAAGTCCTTTTTGCTAGAAGTAGACAACGTAATTTTGAATATCATAGGAGCAAAAGGAACAATCTCTGATGTGCAGTGGTGGATTACTAAAACGTTTGGTTTTATTTTTAGCTCTAACACAAGGCAACAAACAAGTAAAAGACAAGGAGACGAGGCAGAAGTACCGGTGCTGGATCATGTACTGTCTTTAATCCATTTACCAGAGAAGGAAGACATCACTGACCTTTCACAGTCCTGGGTTGCCTTGGTTGTACTGCCACATATTAGGTAAGGGATATTCTAAGGTACTATTGTCATGTATTTCTGTAATACTGTCTACTTTCTTACTGCCTACTAGTTCTCTTTCTGTAAGAAATCACTTTACTGAGGAAAGGACAATAATTGCTTGTGGCTAGGCTCAGGAAACTGCGGTTAGAAGTCAAAAACCAGTGCTGCATGGCAATACCATGAGTCAACAGTAAAGACAGGAATAGAATATCAGTTTCTTGATTGCCTACTCACTAAATTTGGTACTTTAGTACATAGAGATGTTCTTGACACATTTCAGTTTGTGTGTTTTTAAGCACTCTCCTCTCTCAACTGTGTTTTTCCAGTAATTATTGAAGGACTAGTTAGAAAGAAGATGCAGTGAATGCTACGACTTAAATTGTGAATCAGAAATAGCAAAAACGTTCTGGTGCTGCTTTCAAACTTGGAATGAGCTACCTCTAATTTAATAGAGATAAATGTGATAGAAAGTTTTGATATGTAGGTGTCGGTGTAACAGAAATAAAAGTCTTCCCATTTATTTTGGACAGACCAATGAACAAAGACCACATTCTGCCTCATGTAACAAGTTTTATAGACTCTCTCTTCACAGCCATTGACAAAGGAAGCCTCTGCAAAGGTCAGTTACAGTTACTTCCTGTTTATTTGCTTTTTGTTGATATATAAAAAAATAAAATCAGTTTTTCTGATTACACAAAGCATGAAAATGAATAGTGGTAGCATTGTATCCAAAATTATTTACCAGCTTGAAGAAGAAGAGTAAAGCTTGGGAGGAAACAACCTTGGGAAACAATTCTGCATTTGCTGTTCATAATAATGATGGGGTGACAGATGTCCTGCATAGTGGAAGACAGAGGTAATTGGGAAGGAAAAGAAGAAAGTGGGAGAAAAAGGGGAAGGAAATCTATCTAAACCGAATCCAGGCTGAAGCTGTCAAGTGAAGGAGAGACTATTGACTGATAAGCTCCAATTCAAACCTGTAGTGCAAAGTTTAGGACGTTGCCATCTGTCAGTTAATAGCTACACATCGATAACAACTGTAAACTCAATCTAGCACGCTCCAGTCAAATGTCATTATCTCGAACCCTTTGAGCTCCATGTTGGGTGCCAAAAAAGACTGTTGTTGTTTAACCCCAGCTGGCAACTAAGCCCCACCCAGCTGCTCACCTGCTCATACTTGCCCGGTGGGATGGGGCAGAGAATCAGAATAGTAAAAGTGAGAAAGTTTGTGGGCTGAGATGAAGGCAGCTTAATAGGTAAAGCAAAAGCCACACACACAAGCAAAGCAAAACAAGGACTTCATTTACCGCTTCCAGTGGGTGGGCAGGAAATCTCCAGGAAAGCAGGGCTCTGCCATTTGTAATGGTTATTTGGGAAGACAAACACCATCACTCTGAACATTCCCCACTTTATTTGCTGACCATGACCATATGGTCTGAAATATCCCTTTGGTCAGTTGGGGTCAGCTGTCCTGGGTATGTTCCCTCCCAACTCCTTGTGCACTCCCAGCCCACTCACTGGTTGGCTGGTGTGAAAAGCAGAAAAGGCCTTGATGCTTTGTGAGTGCTACACACTGATAACAAAAACATCCCTGTATTGTCAACACCATTTTCAGCACAAATCCAAGCCAGAGCCTCATACCAGCTACTATGCAGAAAGTCAGCTCTATCCCAGCCAAGGCCAGCACATTCTCTGCCTGTTATTCAATATTATTTATGTCATGCTCAGCTACCACACTGTCCAATACAACCTCATTATCCACCCCTTCCCCTCCCATCCTTTGATAATCATTCCCTTTGCCTGCGGAGCACCCCTGTAAAATGTTCACAAAATATCCACTGAGTTCATTTAATCCATGAATTTGGGCTCCATCTGTTACAGTGGTCACTCAGGACAGGAGAGTTGGTGTCTTGTGTGGAATTGTTTGCCACCAAAGTCAGCTCATGTTGGTTCACTGCTGCACTTGCACTGTTTCTCTTAAAGCTCGTCCTCCACCCTTTTGGATCATTCCTGCTATAGTAATTCCTACAACATGCAACTTAAACCACAAGTTACAACAGTTTAAAGTTATCTTCATTACAGTCTCCACCCCAGTCCCTTTGGGCCAGGCCACGGGGCTTAACATTGCAATGAACTCCTCCCCTTGCCCCTGCTTGGGTTTGGACTTATCCACAGACTGCAGTCTCATTAGGGAAGTACCTATGAGTCTCAGTTTCTCCTGGGCTATACCTGCTGTGGTGTAGACTTACTCATCACCACAGGGGCTTTGGGGGTGCACGTGTTCCAGGGCAGCCTTACCCATGGGCCACAATGCCTTCAGAGATATACCTGCTCCAAATGTGGCCTTACCCATGGCTGCTCTCCCTCAGGAGTGTACCTGCTCTGTCGTGGGCTTATCTGTGGCCACACACTTTGAGGTGCTCCAGCATGACCTCATGCATAGCCAGTGATGCTTCAGAGTATACCTGCTGCAAGCATGGACTTACCCACAGGTGCAGATGCTGCAGGTGTACTTTCTCCAGCATGAACTTACCCTCGGGTTGCAGTTCCTTCAGAGGAACTGCAGCATAGACATAACTAAAGCCACAGATGCTTTCAGGTAGACCTTCTTAGGCATGGACTTAAACACGGCCGCAGATGCTTTGGAGTGTCGTCCTGTGTGGACTTGTCACACAGAAGGACACAGAAGGTCACAGTTCAATTGACTCAAGTTCACACTGGAGTTCCAGCCTGTATGGTACAGCATAACAAAACCAGCAGCACTGCCCTGGCCATCTGCCCACCTGGGTGCATGGCCATGGCTGTTATCAAAATGTTCCCAGGTACAGCAGTGAAGGGTGATAAGCAGTACAGCACTGCAGTTGTGAAAGCAAAAAGCAGTCACTAATGATCAGTGGCTGCTAACATACAGTAAGACAAGCAAGCCCTATGGCAAGCACAGAAACTTGCCAATTAATAGCTAAACAGCAGTAACAGCTATCAATCAGGGTTCAGTCTAGCACATTGCAATCAAATCTGTCATTATCTCTAACCTTGCAAGCCACGTGTTGGGCACCAGCAAGGACTGTTGTATCTTAACCTCAGCCAGCAACTGAGGCCTGCACAGCTGCTTGCTTACTCAGCTGGGATGAAAGGAGAGCATAAGAAGGGTAAAAGTGAGAAAACTCATGGGTTGAGATACAGTTGGTTTAACAGGTAGAGCAAAAGCCATGCGTGCAAGTGAGGCAAAACAAGGAATTCATTCACCACTTCCCAAGGGCAGGCACATGTTCAGCTATCCTCAGGAAAGCAGGGCTCCATCACTCATAACCATTACTTTGGAAGACAAATGCCCAATGCCGCCTTCTTCCCCCAGTTTTATTTGCTGAGCATGGTGCCATATGATAGGGGATATGTCTCTGGTCGGTGGGGTTAGCTGTCCCAGCTGTGTTCCCCTGGTTTTGTCTGGGGCAGAGTTAGTTTTTGTCACAGTGGCTGGTATGGGGCCGTGTTCTGGGTTTGTGCTGAACACAGGGTTGATAACATAGTGATGTTTTTGTTATTGCTGAGCAGGGCTCACACAGAGCCAAGGCCTTTTTCTGCTTTTCATGCTGCCATGCTGGCAAGGAGGTCAAGGGTGCATGGCAGGCTGGGAGGAGGCACAGTCAGGACAGGTGACCCCGACTGACCAAAGGGATACTCCAGACCAGATCACACCATGCTCAGTATATAAAGTGTGGGGAAGAAGGGGGAAGGGAGGGGATGTTTGAAGTGATGGCATTTGTCTTCCCAAGCCACCACTACATGTGATGGAGCCCTGCTCTCCTGGAGATGGATGAACACCTGCCTGCCCATGGGAAGCAGGTCCTTATTCTATTTTGCTTGTGTGCGTGGCTTTTTTGCTTTCTCTCAACCCACAAGTTTTCTGGCTTTTACCCTTCTGATTCTCTCCCCGATCCTGCTGGTGAGGAGTTGAGCAAGCGGCTGCAGGGGATTCGGTGGCTGGCTGGGTTAAATGACAACACCCATCCCAAGGCCTTGTGTACCCCCAGCCTCCCCACTGGTGGAGTAGGGTGAGAAGCAGGAAAGGCCTTGGTGCTGGGTGAGCGCTGCTCAGCAGTAACAGAAGCATCCTTCTGTTGTCAGCAGTTTCCAGCACAGATTCAAAACAGAGCTCCATACTAGCTACTATGAAGAAAATTGCCTCTATCCCAACCAAAACCAGCACACCATCTCTGACCCGAGTGACACCACTGATTCTAAAATGCCGCATCTTTTCTCTTATCCTTTCCTGGTTGTTTTCCCTCTCTGGCCAGAAAAAAAAAACAGTTAACTGAGCTTGCATAGAGCAGGGCAGTTGTTACTCAGAGGGGTAGAAAGTATCTGGCCCTGTAACAAACTATAAACAAGTTTTTGAATGTCCCAGGTTGAGTGTTCATTGTTCCTTTGTAAGGGCTGTCTGTCATTTTCCATTTATAATGCCTTTGTTAATATTCCTAAATGTATCTGCCAGTCAGCTCTGTTGCTTTTTCTTCTTTAGAGAAGCTTTGTCAAGCATGGCCCTTTTTGATTTAGGTCTTTCTTTTATCATATTTGCAGGTTTTGCATGCTGTCATGATTGCTTTATTGGCAATGTACTTAGCCTAAAAAAGGAATATCTAAAATTTCTTTTCTTGAGTCTCATCTTTGCTGGCAGTAGTAGCAGCTCTGCACAAGCTCTGTGTGTGTGCTAGAGGCACATTGCTATTTCTTCCTTGGTCGCTAAGGGAAAAGAAAACAAACGCAGCCTCAGTCCTGTACTCGTGCCTCCTAGTGTCCCATCTTACACTTATTTGCTTGGTTTTCTTCACCCTTCTCCCAGACTAGGGTTCCTGGATGCTTTTTTTATCCTTTGGCATTCTTTCCACCTTCATGATTTCTGCAATTCCTTCACCTTCTGCTAGGACTCCAGTTTCCTCTCAGTGCCTGTGCAAGGCTCCCCGCCCCGTGCTCCACTTTACCTGCCTGGCCTCTGAGCCCTGAGGCAAAGTGCATGTGCCAGAACTGGGTGCTTTTGGTGTTCTGGTTGCTGTGGAGTGCAAGGCAACTGGCTTGAAAACTGGGACAGAGCAACAGCAAGTTATCGCTGGCAGCTCTTCAGGGCCAGTATGGAAGAGCTTCCCATATTAATCACACAGGTGTGTCTCTAGTGAGGTGGAAGCTGCTATCTTTGGAGAGCATGGGCACACTGCTGCCAAAGGGCATGCAGATTGCAGTTTGGATACACTTCAGATACAGAAAGTTTCCTCCTGTCATTACTTGATGTTTCTTCTCTCTTTGAGGAGCTCCTTATGGAGGTTAATGGTTAGCAGGATCTGGCACACACCTGGGGAATTAAGCAACTTAGAACAGAGGAATGTTTTTCAGAGGAATAAATAGGAAATGAATGTTCACTTCCCTTTCTTTTCCATTGGCAGCACGTAAGACAGTTATATCTTTTAATAACTTTCTTTAATTTGCCTGGTTTAGGAACAGTATTTCTTCTACCTGGGAAGAGACGAAGGAGGGGAATTTTTTTTTTTTTTAAAACAATGCATTTGCTAACTTAGAAGTGTGAGGGGAAAGGAATTGCCCCTTCTTGCCTGGCAGGGCTTTGGCTATCCTATGCTTCTGGGAAACCCTCCATCCCTAAAGGAGTCTGAGAGGTTTAGGAAGGAGACAAAACTCATCAAACCCACCTGCCATTCACTAATAAATACTCAATCTTTAAGTACAGCTTTGAAGACCTTACACAGCAGTGCATTGCCAAAGTTCCAGAGTTTGTAGGCACCTGTGTGGTGATAGCATCAGTATGTATTTTTGCTTTGTTTTTGCTACATTCATATCAATTTGGCAGCATTTCTTCCTTTTTAGCAGAGTGCTGTCTGAGACTCCTGCCACAGTGCTTAGCTCCAGATCCCTGCTTTCTGCACATGTGGGTGTGATGGAAACATGCACACTAGGAGCTGTCACAGCTTTCAATGCTGGCTTGCTTGAGGAGGCACTTACTTTGATAGCCAGAGAAGCATTTCTTTTATGTGTTATGATTATGTGTTGTGATTAGAAATTACACATGCCGGTTCTGGGATCCATAGGCTACCTTATTTCTCTGACTCCAGCCTTTTCAGAATGGGCAAGCACCATACAAGCACAAGTCGCTGAGAGCTGAGTAAAGTCACAAGATGTTCTTGTTCTTTCTCTGCTCCAGGAAGCCTGTTTGTGGCCTGCCAAGCTGTAAGCACTCTACTTAGTTTGGTGGAGTCTGCTGAAGTACTCCATTTGTTACCTGTGGAGCGTGTCAAGAGCTTGGTGACGTAAGTAAACTGTGCCTGTTCTGTGGTGCTTCGTGGTTTTCCTTGGTAGAGCAAAGAGTTGACTTTGCCTTGATGTAGGAGCTGGTTAAATGCTTCTTTGTGTGCTGCCCATTCTGTTATGCCGCTGCATTGCTTCAGTATTGGGGTTATGGAATGGAACAAAGTTGTAGGCACTGTGTGCTTGGAGAACTAGGTAGATGTAGTTCCTGTTCGGTGACATTTTCTCTGCAAACTGCTGCTTTCTTAGACAGCTGCAGGGTAGTGTGTCAAGTAAGTTGGTTCTAGTTTTACACTGGAGTGCTACACCGGTTCTAGTTTTACTTTGGAATGCTACGCTTAGTAATTCTGTGTTACATTATAATGATAAAAGAGACAGGAACAGCACTTTCTGAGCTGTGTCAAAAGCCTGAGTTTGCTGGTGGTGTTGGGATTCCACTATGTCCTTACCTATCCATGTTTGGGCTTGCTCCACAATGGGAGGAGATTTTTTATTCTCCATTTTATTTATTTTGACTCTATTTTACTTATAATTAGCACTGAAAACTGGCTGGCTGGAGGGATTTAGGGAGACCATTAATCTCTCTCCAGCATCTCCAAGTCTCTGGTGGCTTGAGCTTCAAAACATCCTGTTCACTTAAGAAGTTACGGTGCCCATGTCTGAGGCGTGATGGAGATAAAACAGCTTGCCCAGATCAGGCAGGAATTATTGGCAGCGAGCTTTAGCCTAATGCTTTCCTGACAGCTCTGGGCTGGGGATGTGAAACCTGCTTGGAGCAAGGGATGTAAGGTAGCAGGAGGAGGTTTCTGTGTGAACAGGCAGGATTCCTGGGGTCTCACCTAAGCCTGGATTATTTCTTTTCTGTTGAAATTGATCAGTGTCTGAGTACCTGGGCAGTAGCAGAAGCCCTTGTGTGACCTGTGCAGGTTTATTTTCTTTGCTGTGTGTATGTGGGTCCGGCATGCAAGTCCCAGTTTGACAAGCCGGATTAACACAAAGGAGGAATCTCCTGCCTCTTGGGCTGCCATGGGTTTTGCAGCTGCAAGCCATTGTGCTGGTGAAGTCTGACTTCACTGGTCTGCTGGTGCAAGCAGAGTCTGAAAGTGGAATTTTCCCTTAACGTTGTAGTTGTCACTACTGCCTTATTTTCAAATACCAGTGTTGTTGCAGTGCTTTCTATATGCTAATAAAATAATCCATTGTTTTAGCACTTTCCCTTCAGACCCCTCTGCGCTGCTGTTGGCTGATCTCTATTACACGAGGCTGGCATTGTGTGGCTGCCAGGAACCCCTTTCCCAAGGGAACCTAATGGACTTGTTTGAGAAGTTGCATCCTAATATTTCCACAGGTGTTTCCAAGGTAATCTGCTGTTTTGAGCACATGCAAAGTAATTTGTATTTTAACAATAAAATGTAAGTTAACGTAGTTAAGCGACAAAGTCTGAAAGGAGAAGCATGAGACTGTGTAAAGCTATTACTTCTGTAGTGTCTGCTTAGACCTGTGTCACTGGGGCATGAGTTAACAGAGGTTAACTGTTAGCCCTGTCAGCCTTGCCTCTTCCCTAGAGGTAAATCAGGGCAGGAGCATAATGCATTCACTTTTAATTGCCTTCTAGACTACAGGAGTTCATCTCTTTCTGTCTCGGTTTGAGACAAATTAGGAGGAAATGTCCTAAGATGAACGTGTCCTCTAATGGAAGGCAGGTTTCAGCAGCCCCTTCTCCACAGGTTCAAAAGGAATTTCTTGGAGGAAAGTGAAAAAAACCCTGTCGCCCCAGGACAGTTTCTCAGCTCTAAGATGAACCTAGTGAAATCAGTCTCCCGTAGCAGACAGTCACCTCTCTGTAGGTGTATACGTGTCAGTATATATTGCCTGCATGCTTCTGACATACGCTTCTGCTTGGAATAGGTCCGGCTGTTGACTGTTCGAATTCTAAACCATTTTGGTAATCCACCTTCTCCACAGATTGAGGTAGGGCTAAAACTTTACATTTAACATTTCAAAGCTATCTGTGTTTCGTCTTTTGTGTGAACTGTTTTTCACTTTGCAGAAACAAAATGTATCTGGTAGAGGAGGTCCTCTGCTTTTGTGCTTTCGCATTCCAGTTTTATTTCTTTGTCCCCCTGCCTCCTGGTGTTTTCAGATGTGTGCCTAAATGGTGGAAACTAGAGCAAGTCCCTTGACTTTGTTCTTTGGTCCAGAATGGCCCTGAGTCTGTATACTTTTGTTGAAGTACTTTTCAATGAGGTAAAGGTACTCTAACAGAATTCATGTCACTTGCTTGTTCAGGGTGATGGCACAGGGGAATTCCAGCCAGTATTTGCCATATTGCTCCAAGCAGAACTTGTGCCAGCAACAGTGAATGATTACAGAGAGAAACTTCTCCATTTGAGGAAACTAAGATGTGACATAGTGCAGCCTGCAATACCGAGTGGATCTTTGCAGGAGGTAAGGATTTATTGGCAAAAAGCAGTTGTCACGTTCCTTTATTCCAAGAGAATGTTCTTATTCCATCACATGGATTGCAGAGTTTTTAATGAGAATGCATCAAAAAATCAATTAACCCCCAGATTAGGTTTTAGAAAACTTACTCGTTAGTAGGGATCACAGCTCCATTTTCCTCAGGAGTATTGTGTTGAGTAGAACAACAGTGGTGTCTAGATAAATGGCCCACAATCAGATTAATTTGGGTTTGATGTCATGGAAAGGATGGGAAATGATTCCAGGGAGACGCATTCCAGGCAAATGATTCCAGAGTTGTGAACAAATTTAAAATCATGACCTTGCCATGTCCTCAGTGTGGTTGAACATTGGTAGGGCTCCCACTGGCCCTTGGTGACCTCACTTCTGGGTCTCGCTTCAGCAGGAAAATCTTTCATGCTCGTGACCTGTTGAATCTCCTCCGCTGCTGAGCTAAAGAGGGCCTCAGCTCCATGAGGAAGGATTGTAGGTCATCCCTTCTCCATGTAGTTCAGTAAGGAGCCAGTCTAGAGGACATGCTTTTAGGCCTAGTGCAGAGAATATTCCTGTGGGCAAACTTTCATCTTTCTGAGGTCCCTAATGCTGCTGTGGCAGCACTGAAGTTGGAGGGAAAGACAGACAGTCCAAATCGTCTGTGCTGAACTGGTTTTTCCACGTTCGTGTTATTTTGGTATAGTTATGAGATCTCAGTGCAGCTTACAGTAAATGGGTTCTGGATTTCCTCATGAAGCTATGAGACAAGGAAGGATGATTTGTGTGACTTCCTTCATCACTTGTAGCACTCCTGAGAACTTCTTTGATCAAAGTTTCCTCTCTGAGAGGAAGAAAGGTTGGAGGAGCTTGGTTGGTCTTTAACTACTGTTGTTTGCATCTCAGCAAGATGGTGTTGTGTGTCCTTCTAGGTGCCTCTTCGGTATTTACTGGGAATGCTTTATATTAACTTCAGCCCTCTCTGGGATCCTGTAATTGAACTCATAACGTGAGTATATGCAGTTGGATGCTGCAATCTGTGGTTGTCTCAGGACATTCCCTTCATTCTTCTGTGAACAAAAGCTGAGGTAAAAAATGTCGAATTTGGAGAGATTTGTGCATGAGAACCTTCATGTGAAATCTTCTGAAATTAATTTGATCTCACAAATCTCAACTCTTTAACTTAGTTCCTGATTTTTCTTACGTTAAAGGGAACTTGCAACAAATACAGTCAAATAGCATCAGACCTTTTAGTCAGAGGTAGCAGGATTTGATTGGTGTTTCACAAATGGTTAAAGGAACAAGAAGTCTCTCTCAGTTTCCCCATCTGCCAACTTTTCTGTCCTTCCTGGAAAATCTCTAAATCCTACTAAAGAGTAGGGAAGTCTTACCATGGTGAAAAAATTAGTGACTTCTTTCAGCATGACTTTATCTTATTTTTTTTTCCCCTCTGTTGTACAATTAAAAAGGATGGGATTTTCCTCTTCAAACCAGTGAATTAATTAGAAAAAAATTAAACCAACTCTTCAAAAGATATGTCCGTGGTAATTCTCCCTTTGATTCTATATGATTTGCTGTACAGAAGTCAGTAGAAAGCTTGAGAACATTTTTACTCAATTTGAGTTCATTTGAAGTCACGGGATACAACCAGATTATTTTAATAACAGTTGACATTTGGGATCCATGAGAAAAGGCAAGGAAGTGCTACAGCTGCATTGTGCAGATGTCCTGTCTCCGGACAGCCACATGAAAGCAGTGATCAAAGCCTTTGATTGTGTTAGTTGTTAACTAGCTGAGTGACGCGTGCCTTTTCTTATCTTCCTTTTAATTTCATGCTGTATTATGCTTTGTTAGTTCTCATGCAAAGGAAATGGAGAATAAACAGTTCTGGAAGGTCCTCTATGAACATTTGGAGAGGGCTGCTACCTATGCTGGTAAGTCACCTCTCCTAAGCATGGTTATCATAATAACTCAGCTAGTGCTAAATTACGTGACTGTTTTTCATGTGCCCCAAATTTATGTGTGATGGGGAAATTCAGAACCAGTACTACTGTCGTGTCCAGGGCAGGAGTGGAAAGGCTTGGGAGGAAGCTGTGTCTCCTGTCCTAAACACCAAATAGTAGATGGAAAAGGCCACCTGCATTACAGGGGGGAGTTGCAGGTTGTGGGAAACCATGCGGCGGTTTCATTTTTGCTTAAGGCTGGCACTGCTCAGACTGGTCAGGAACAGTGACAAAACCTGCACAATGGTGCAGACCATCTTCTTGCTCCGTGGATTCAGTGGAATTTCTGCAGACAGTCCTTGTTGTGTGTGCTCTTGAGGTTTACCTGTGGGCATACGGAATCTAATATTTCGAGACAGAGTCAGGACTATGCAGCCATTTGGGAACTTCCCTGTTACTCAAGGGAACTGAGCCCACTTGAGAAGTGCCAGGGTTGCAAGGCATCCTAGAAAGCTTTCTAAGCAATGTGTGTCTTTCAGGTCAGTGTTAAATACAGTTGTGTCTAAACAGGTGCACGTCACCAAATGTATTACTTTTGTAATGGGGGATGGATTCCTTGCTACTGGTGATTATGAAGTAGCCTGAAAAGATTTTCTTATCTCTTCTGCAGAAATGGAGCTACAAAATGAGCTAGATGAACAGGAGGAGAGCATTGCTGAAACAGAAAGTGAGAAGATGCCAGAAGGAGAGGTGGGGACTGTCTTTCTGGAGCAGCTGAGGAGTAGAACAGATTGCAGTGAACGGCTGGACCACACAAATTACCGTTTCCTGCTGTGGAAAGCACTGGATAAGTTTCCAGACAGAGTGGAGCCTCGGTCGAGGGAACTTTCCCCACTTCTTTTGAGATTCATTCGGTAAGTAAGATTTACTTTTCGGTTGAGAGGACACAGCTTTCAACGTGTTGCTGAGCTTTAAGATTGGTATCCCATTACAGACTTTATTTCTTGAATGCCTGGCTGATGACATGTCTGTTTCCAGTTAAGAAAACCTTTTCATTGGAATGTGGATTTTGTTAGAAACGAAGCAGGCTGAAATGAAACTTGTGGTAGGTCTCTGCTGCTCAGCCTCTCATTCATTGACTTGCCGTTGTCACAGCCTCGTTCCTCAGTTACGGAGTGATTTCAGTGGAAATAAAGTTCCTCTTTTCTTTAATGAAAATATGTTTTAATTTGGAATCACAGAATACCAAAGTGTTTTCCCCCAGAATGGGGAAAATACTGATTTTGGCAGAGGCTGATTCAAATTCCTGCCCCTGGAGGGGGAGCAGTGGTGCGCTCGCATATGCGTGCACATATCAGACAGTATGATGGACATGGGGTAGATGTTATAATAAGAGTGGTGAGGTTTTTAGTTGTTGTTGTTGCCCTGAAACCTTGAAAAATATTATGCTTCTTAATTCCTTCCTTCTTTTTTTAAACACAGAAATGAATACTACCCAGCAGATTCCTTAGTGGCTCCATCTCAGGATCTCAGGAGGAAAACTAGTGGTACCATAGCAGCAAAACAAATTACTGCTGAAGAGGTGAATGATGTTGCTATGGAGGAGGAGGAGGAAGAAGAAGAAAAGGAAGAAGGGGAACCAATTAGTGTAGGACTACCGAAAAAGAAAACAAGAAGAGCTGCTGCTAAGTAAGTATTTTTAGTTTTCCCTTTTGCTAGTGCTTTCATGGAAAGGCAGATTCGGCAGCTCACATTGAGATACAAGCTGTGTTTTTGTAGGTATTATTTTTTCTTCTTTTGCTTGTGGATTTCTCAGTGGATTACAAGTCAGAAATTCTGCCTGCACAGTACTGAAAATCCAAATACACTGCCCAGGTTTTATCACTATCTCATTACCTGCTGGCCAGTCTGTGGTGTGTTTTACTTTAAGCAAAAAATGTGTAGTATTGTGAAGCCATTCTGAAGTTTTCAGAGACTCTTGTACCTGAATTCCCTGGCTTCTCTGTGTGTATTTGTTAGTCTTTGAAAACTGTGGACGTTGCCAAACACTTCAAAAAATGAGACTATTTGTTTAAGTATTCTAATATTGGGTTTCTGCCATGTCTTGCCCGTTTATAAATCTTATCTTCTTCAGGATCAAGATTTTTATTTAGTAGACTGAAGCTGCATGTTGCTGTAATGTCGTTGTTGCAGTACTGAATACAGGGAGAAAGTGGCTCTTTGTATGAATTCTCCCCAGTGAGGACCTCTGTCAAATATCCCTTACAAATACATCACAAAGATTTATATTCTGACACTTTTGCAAAGTATGGCCCTTGTAATGACAGAGGGCTTCAAAATGTCACCTTGTATGTTGGAACAAGACAAGTATTCGATATGTGACCTAAAGTGTCATTTCATCCCAGGTGTCCTATAGGTTTTTCATTTTTTTCCCAGATTCCGGCTTGTATCTGCAAGTTATTAGCAATTAAAGTACAGTGACGGTCCAAGATATTTTATTGTTTTCCCAGCTTCCATCTCAAAACATCCATGCAGTGAAGTGGAAACGTTAGCTCCCAGTAGCCGTAACAAAGGCATAAAAGATTTACCAGGGGCGTGTTAATGAGTTGTGGAGTGACCTCCCTTCCCTGGGTCAGGCCTGTGCCAGGGAGGACTCCCTCGTGGGGCTGCACCTGTGTCCCAGGAGGCCTGGCTCTGAGGCAGGGAGGACACGCACCTGCCCCGAGCTCCCTGCGGGGTTCCTGGAAGGCGTTGTACTCCTCCCTTGACTGTGCCCAGCTGCAGAGGAGGATGGCCCAGCTCAAGTGTCTGGAGAGTTCAGTGTAAATTAGCAGGGGGAGCAGCTGAATGAGGACGGACGGCTTCTACCAGTCCCACGGCACACATGGTAGAGGAGATCTCTACCTTCCTTATCCTGGTCTTCTCTGTCCCTTCCCACGAAGAGCAGGTGGGGCAGATGTGAGGTGACACTACCACTTCTAGAGGAACTGACTCCCATCTGTCCTGCAGCCCCGTGTTAAGTCCAGTACAGTCTGTGGCTGAATGCAGCCCTTCACATTGGTAGGAGCAGCATGGGCACCAGTTATGGACAAGTGAATAAACAAAGCGATAAATACAGAATTTTGGTGTTCCAGGCTGAGCCGGCAGAGAGAAGTAAGCTGCATCCTGACTGCACTCCTTTCTCATGAAAAAAACTGAGCCTACCCAGTGCTACTGAAGAAAAGGCCTTCTCTGTGCAGTGAAGTGACAGCTGGAAGGAGCTGCTTAGGAGAGGGAACAGGACACCTCCAGCTGTATCTGAAATAGTGCTGAAGACTTGAGATCTTCTTGTGTTGTTCTTTGTTTTCTTTCATGTTAATGAATTTTAATTAAAGTTCCCTGTTTGTTTGTCTCCTGGACATTTAAAAAAATAGTTGTTTTGTTTTACAGGCAACTTATAGCCCACTTACAAGTTTTCTCAAAATTCTTAAATCCTCGTGCGTTGTATCTGGAGCAGAAGTTGAATGCCTTGTATACCCAGGTGAGGCTATTTGCTTACTTTTGGAATTGCTGCTAATAAATAAACTCTTTCATATTTGAATGCAGTGTCTGATACTGCAGAAACCTGTCATTTTCTGAACTCAGCCGTGATAGCTGAGAAAGGAGCTGTCCTTGAGAGGACTTTCTAACAGGCTTCACTTGAAATGAGCCCCTTTAGCAAAGACCTGCTTAAGATACCTGGCTTAGTTTGCCAGGAGTGGCACATGCAAACGGATCTGACTGCAGACAAGTAGTAGTCTTTGGCAAGGCGGAGGAGTGGCTGTAGAGGAAATCTGTTCCATTTCCTGCAGGATCTGGAAGAGGATTTAGAATCCAGAGCTTGAGGAAGATCCAAGGAGATTTGTCTTTGTCCTATGGTGTTTTGTGTACTGAGAGTATGGTCAGTATGTACAAGAGATCATCAAGCATCAAAAACGAAAAAGGAATTTCTTATTGAAGAATATTCAATTTGCTTGGTTCTTTTTTGAGGGATTTCCCCGAAGGAATTGTCAAAAGTATGATTTTGAAGAGGGATTCTAAGTCTTTATCTTACAGTCCTTAAAGTGGTTTTGTTTTTTAATTTTACAGGGTTGTGTTGGTTCCCGGTTGGCGGATTTTTTCAGGTCGTTGGGGTTTGCTCTCACTGTTTCCAGTTTGTGTTTTCTGAGGCTGTGGGTGTTGAAAGCTCCATTCCTTAGTCCCTGAACTTGAGAATCTCTAGTAGACATCCTCTAGCAGACACTCTGTTTCAGTCAAAGTATTGCTTAGAAAAGAGTTGATCCATGTGTTTGCTTGCGTGTGTTCTTAGCAAAATATTGGATAGTCATGTAAAGGTCAAATCACTGTGGAAAGAACAGGCTGGCACAAGAAGAAAGATTGCTTCATCACTTACTGTTTGCATTTCTGTGTCTTAGTATATACATTGTCACAGCTGGTGTGTCCATCTGGCATAGGGACCTCATGGCAAAGTGACCTTTGCCTGTGCTATTTGGTGGGAGATTGAAGAACTGGTAAAGATGCTGAAATAGATAGAAATGATCTATATTTCTTAAATTCTTTTCCCTGTCCTAATGAATCTTAGAATCACAGAATATGCTGAGTTGGAAGGGACCCATCAGGATCATTGAGTCCAACTCCTGGCTCTGCACAGGACACCCCAAGAACTAAACCATGTGCCTGAGTGTATTGTGCAAGCACTTCTTTAACTCAGATAGTCTTGGTGCTGTGACCACTACTTGGTGGTGTGTAGTGCCTGGGTTATGAAGAGTCATCTCCAAGAGAGGACAAATCTCAGTGAGACTTTGCATTACCAAGTCTTCCGAGTAGTTTGTGTTTGTCACAGGAAAGAGATATAGGTATCTTGGAATGGTTTGGGTAGTCTGCTTTTTAATCCAGTCTTCTTAGATACACAGCTGGTAGCTGGTTTTGATGATGAATGCAAACTGATAGTGGTCCAAAAGACAACTATGAAAAAACAAATATAACTCTCCTATGTAGATAGGAAGGAAAAGTATGTACGAACTATCAGCAACCATGCCCACTTTTTATGAGTGGCAGTTGTGCATGTACATCTCGCCTTTATCCTGGCAACACATACATTCTGTTTCCATTTGAATAAGTTAGTCCAAAACCTACTTGAGCTTGTAGCCTTTGGGTTGTTTCACTATTTTCAGTAAGCACTTCTGCCTCCTAGACTGGGGACTCATTTTCTTTCTTTTGTTATTTGCAGTTACTGTCTCATCAAGACCAGAGTGTACAGAGAATAGCTCTTGACTGTATAATGACATACAAGCATCCTCATCTACTGCCATACAGGTAAAAGCTTTTATATTATTTTAGCATCGGTGAATGAGCCTGCTGTTGTATCAGAAGCCTGCTTCGGGGTCAGTTCTATTTGGGGTCCTGTATTTGTTGAAGACGCATATGTAAAGTTTAATTTTAGCCAGCTGTGTGTTTTGTATCTAAGACAGGAAATAAGGCCTTGAGGTTGATCAGTGTCTCTTTTTTGTTTAGAGAAAAATAGCAACACTTCCATTCTGTCCCAGAATAGTGTCAGTAGCATTAGTAGTTCCATCATTTTCAAAGATGTCTTTTGTACTGATGGTTTACAACCACCTAAAGAAAGTGACAGCATGAAACTGTAGTTTGTGGTTAAATAATCAATTTGGAATATGTCCAGGGTTTACTTGTCTACATAATTAGCTTGAACTTGCTGGTTTTTTACATATTTTTTAATAAAAGTGGGAGAAAATAGCAAGGATAGATGGGTAGGTAATTAGATATAGATGCGTCTGTGTGTCTGTCTGTCTATTTTTATAGCCCTACCTGCCCTGAAATAATGTTTATTGCTCTCAGGGAGAACTTGCAAAAGCTACTGGAGGACAAGAGCTTTAAAGAAGAGATAGTCCATTTCAGTATTTCTGAGGAGACCACAGTAGTGAAAACAGAGCATCGACCAGATCTCATCCCTGTTCTTATGAGGTGTGTTCTGAAGTGTGAGTTCAAAAGCGTCACGGCAGAGTACCGTGAGCTGAGATGTAATGCTGCTCCTCAGTTTGAACGGTTCAAGATAAACCCAGGGTTAATGGTATGGTTTGATGACTTAGTTTGTGATATTCTGTATGGTTTCCTTATTAACACATTTATGTAATGTGTTATGCAAATGGTGTTTTCTTTAAAAACAGCATTTTGGTGCATACTGTTTCTACTTAGGATTACAGAGAACTGTGAGGACGTTTCAGTTCACTGAGTATTGCCAGCTCTTTGCAGTGGTGCGAATTGTCCCGCAGGTAACCAGTTTTATACATGAAGTTTCCAGCAGAGCTTTCATTGTAGCAGCAGAAGCTGATCTTTCACTAAGATATTTTCGGACAATGTGGAGTAGTTCAGTGGAGACCCTGAAGGGAGAACTTTCACTAGAGAATATTTTTAAATGGAGTTTCTCCTGCAGAATAAGAGGATGGAAAACAGATGGCTTGCTGAAAGCTAATGCAACCTCTTTTTTGTTCTTGAAGAATTCTCTATGGCAGAATGCGAAACAAAACAGGGAGCAAAACACAGGGCAAGTCTTCAGCGAGCACTCGCATGTCAATTGTTCTGCGATTCCTGGCCGGCTCGCTGCCAGAAGAGATACGGATGTTCTTGGATCTACTCTTTGAAGCTGTGAAGCAATTCAGTAATGGTAGGTAGGCCATAGAAACTGGGGGTGTGGAGTTTCCTGACCTGTAGAGATGTGGGAGGATAAATATGCTTAGTACTGTTATGTGCTTAAGTTGGTCTCTTAACCATGCCTCGAAAGGATGAAAGCAAACCCTTGGTAAGGACTAGGTTTCCCCTGAGTTTCTCCTTACAAAGCACGATTGCTTTGTTTTACGTGTCCCAGGTCAGAAAAACTGAACAACTTGCCACAGCTGTGCAGGTAAGCTGTTGCAGGCCAGCAATGAGCAGTGGCTGGCATCATTGGCTAGCCTGAGTATCACGGCAGTAAACAGAGCTTGTAAAGTGCTCTGATTCTGTAGCAGTGGGAGACATCTGAGTGTCACAGAGATGGAGACACAGACCTGTTCTTATTTAAAAAGCTGACTGTGAGGATCTGTAATTTAGGGCCAAATTAGACTATTTTTCACTGAAGGATTATTCTTGGTAGTGGGTGTCTTCATGGTGCCTCCCTAGATAATTTGCTGTCCCTTTGCCTATCACAGGGCCTTGCCAGACTGCAGTCCTTCAGAGTATGTCAGAGCTGGATTTAGCTAAAGTCCTGCCTCTTGGGCGTCAGCATAGCCTCTTCAACGGTCTCGAAGTTGTGTTGAAAAACATGGGACATTTGATCCAGCAATATCTGCCTGAAATTCTGCAGATTCTGCTCTGCATGACCGCTGTGATATCCTGCATCCTCCAGCAAAGAGAGAAGGTACAGTATATGCAAGCAATATACAAACAGGTAAATTAAATTTCTTTCTCTCCTCCTCCTCTTAGCTTACACATGTAAACAGAGCTTTACTGATTCGGGTAAAGGTAAGTTGAATGCCATTGTGGAGTGAAGCTTAGCAATTAGATGTCTTGTCAAAATAGAGGCCAGTGATGCTTGTCTGAAAGTGCTACAGGGCTCAAGCAGTGCAGGCAGAGTTAATGTATTTGGAAAACTGATTTGAACTGTGTTTTTGTTTGAGTTACTCAAGAGAGAGTTGGAGGTGATCTCTGTGCAGTTCCTGACTGCTTTGTGGAGAGATGGGCATGAGAGAGAGAGAAGTGTTCTGTTGTAAAGATGTAACGAGATTTTATGGCTGGAAGTTGAAATGTGCCTTCAAGTGGAGTTTCTTGGCTGCAAGGATAAAACATTTGAGCAGGGGAAGGAGAGGTTTAAGGTTCCTTTCCTGAGGACATGAGAGCAAAACTTGCCCACGAGGTGTTTTGTTGCAGTGCTAGACCTTGGGGAGCTCGGCATTGTGGATGATCACAGCGATTGTCTACCCTGAGTGTCTCCTGCCGTGGGATACGGGAAGGACATGGATACCAGCCGTGCTTTCAGCACACTAGAAGCATCTTCAGCTCTGTATCAGGAGTAGTCATACTAATCCAGTGTCACAATTTGGGTCTTAGCCAGGTACCTGCAGAGCACTGCAAATGTTTTTTTCCCTTGCTGAGCAATGGGTGTACATGCAGAAGGGGTCAGGTGAGGAAAAACATCCTGTTAAAGATTGGTTGCGCCTAAAGGTGGGTCACGTTGGCTTATTGCTGCCCTGTATGCAGAGGAGCAGTGCAGAAATCCCTGAGCTCTGTAGTCCAGCTACTTGGGGTCTGTTGCCAGCTGTTCAGAAACTGTAACACTGAGCCAGGCTTTTCTATCTTCCTGGTGCAGAGCCTGTTCATACATTAGGTGGGAAACAAGCAAACTGCACAGTCATCATCATCACTGTGGTGTTGAAAGGAATTACGAGATGATGGATTGAGCAAGTGGGAATGAACGTTTTGTCACCATGAGCGTGTTCTTGCCAAGACCCAGCTGTGAGCATTTGAGGTTAGAACTTGCTTGGAAAAAATCCATCAACCAAAGCAAGTCCTTGCAACAGGCAGTATCCAAGGTCTCATAGTTGCCTGTGGGCTGCACAGAACCTTGTAACTGTCTTAATTTATGAAGAGGATGAGCAAATTTGATCAGCATCCCAGAGTCTGACTTAAGCAGTGGATCGCATGTGCCTACGTGTTTTCAATGAGGACAGGAGACAGGAGTTCTAAAAGCTGCTTCATTAACTGCTAGGAAAGCCACATTTTGCCACAGTTGCTACAGTAATCCTGTCATGGTTGTGTAATGTCAGGAGTGAGTGTCTGTTGTTTGTCTGAACTTAATTTAGCACTTCATTAGCCCAGGGGCTGTTAAAAGCTCAAGGAAGAGTGTGAGAAATCTGTTTATCTTGACTAATAATTAGAAGACATTCTTGGAGTTTGAGAGTAATTTATTGCAGACTGATACTGCCTGGAGAGTTAAACATCAACTCTGACCACTTTAAGACAAGTTATTAATTTACCATTTCCTACTGATTGTGTTCAGTATTGAGTTTCTTTATCCTCTCAAAGGCTTGATCTCAGAGAACTCTTACGGTGATTGAACAGTGGGAAACCCAAAATTACTTCGCTTGGAGGTCACCATTAGCAATAGTATCCTGGTTTGTGCTTTCTTTGGGCTTTCAAACAGGTATTTGCCACCTGGAAGCTGATTGCACTCCATTAGTACACATTCAGCATAGCTTAGGAGGTCCTTTTGCAAGAGCTTGATGGGTTCCTTTTCCACCATCTCCTCTTTGTATTTTTTACCTGTGATTTTGCATTCTGTGTGGTGGATCATGACATGAACTGGAGACCCAAAAGAGCTTCAGTATCCGACGGTGGCTTTTATTTGCTCTGATGTGGCTTTGTTATTTCTGAGGCTGAAGTTCATTACTTCTGCACTGTGGAGCTACTTCGTGTGTTTGTGCTGTCAGCTGCGTTGCACAGTATGGAAATAATTTAGGTTACTCAGGTCAAGACTCCTCTCAGGGAGAAGAGTCAGAATGCAGCAGTGCATGAATTTCCTTACTGGAATGTTTTTCCCAATAAAGGCTATGGAACATAGCTGCTAAATGGGTACAGGAAGCACCTTCCTGTAACCAAATGCTATAGCCCTCACCCCACTCTGCTGAAAGACGTGATTCACATTCTTCCTTTCTCTGTTCCTCCCCTCTTCTCTTCATCTGCTGATTTCTTTTCTTCCCAGAAGATCTCAGTGTGCAAAGTACAACTTCACTTTGGAGAGCTGATTTGAGTCCTTTCAAGTGTAAAACAGAATTGTTTAAGCGTCAAGGCTGGAAATGTAATTTACTGTGGTGTAGCTTTCTGCATTGTGCCCAAAAGGGGCAGATGCTACTGTCTTAAGTGTGTCAGCATGGATTTTTTTATGAGCTGAAGGAGTCCTGTGTAACTGACTCAATGCAGGAAGAGGCAGGGCCCTTTTAGAAAAATTTAGGTCAACTCTGAGATGTAGATTGCTACTGTGAACAAGTTACAAGAGAAAACAGAAGTTTCTGCAAAGGATACATCTGTGGTCAATGAATTGCTGTATTTAATTTCAGAGCAAGTAGTTAGTACTTGTTCTGCAAAGGTCTTACTGGGTTGGGTTTTTTGGTTTTTTTTACAGGTCCAACCTAGGTTGATTAATCCACTGAAGAATTTGAGACGTCTTGGTCTCAAGCTCGTGGCAGAGTTTTTCTCTGATTATGAGACCTACAGCTTTAGTGTGGAAGAGATTGATGCAGTTTTCCATGCTGTGGTATGGCCTCAGGTAAGTATTTCTTGTTTTTCCAAATAACTTATGTGAAACATGTACCGTGCAGGAAACTCCAACTGCACTGGAGTCCGTCATGTCAGCTACGGCCATCGCTAGATTGGATGTGGCCTTGGACAGATTCTGGCATCCCAGTGGGTCTGTGCAAGACCAGTTTCTTGGCTCACGTCTGACTAGTCCTGAAATAATCAAGTCACAGATTAAAGTACAGATTAATTCATCTGAGTAAAATGGATGCCATTTCTTTGTTCTTTAACCACAGAAGCAGACTTCTTCCCTAGATGCCTCAGGGAAGCTAAATAACATGAGTCATTTCTAGGTGCTCCTTTTCTGTGTGACATTTGTTGGGCCTGTGGTAGGGGACTGTAAAAACAAATGCTGCTGCAGGAAAGGAAGGACCCAGCAGGGTCTGTCAGTGGGCTGCGTGGTCTTGTGCCTGCCTGCCGAGAGTTCCATGTGAGCACAGTGACAAAGCACAGGCTTGTGGCTTTTGTCAGAGAAATTCAGATCACCTCTGAGCTTGGAAAATGCACTGCTGTGAGATGGAGAGAGAACACAGTATTTAAAATTAAATTGTGCTGTCTTTGTCAGTGCAGTGGCTCTGGGTTTGTCTCTGCTCTAAAAGCAGTTGTCTCCATGCAAAAGTTAACTGAGTAAGAGGGGCTGACTCCAAGAGTGCTCTTCCACAGAGGCTTTTGAGGTATCCAAATGTTCAACTTCCTTGCAGCAGAAAAGCCTGTTAAAGAGCACTGGTATGGTCTGTGAAACCACAGAGTTGCTTCTCTAGACATTGTGTGTGTTTACTCCTACACTGTTTCTCTGCTCTACCAGTAACAATATGTGATATGTAGTAGGTGTATGTGGACAAACAGTAGATAAAATAGTACCAGACAGTGCATATAGCTCTGGGTTGCACTGGGTTGAGCAACAGGGAGGTGTATGTTCCTGGTTTGTCCACGGAGTCTTCTTGCAGCCAGGGTGCTGCGTGGGAAAAGCAGTGAACATTTATTGCAGTTCCAGAGGAGTTCAGGCTTTAAGTCAGCAAAGCACTGTAAAGCTTTCAGGGAGCACTGTGTTTGCAAATGCTGAGTAACTCTGAACAAGATGTACTATTGTTACTAAATAGTTAGAATGCCTCTTGTCCTTACATATGTCAGGAAGACAGCTGGTTCTGATGCTTGGATGGTAGTACGATCCAGAAGCTCCCTCTAGAGCCTTTTCTGGTGAACTCCATGAAGATTTGGTTTTGGCAAAAGAATCATTTTGACTTGTGTGCTTTCCTTTCTTAAAACTATAGAACTGAGGCGTGTAAAAACTCGTGGAGAGGGCAAATTGTTTTAAGCCTGTTGAACCTGGAATTGCAGTTTGCTGTTCTACATAGCCCAGGATTTTGCTGCAGAGGCTCAATATTGTTAGCCTGCACAGCAGCATTCCTGCAGGATTGGATTAATGGTTTACTCTTCATTGTATATCATTCAGGAGATCTCTGTTTTATGTGGGGCAATAATATTACCAGCCTTTGGGACAGGAGAAGAAGATTTCTAAGATCTTGGCTATGATGGTCAGACCTGCCTTCTTTTCTGTTATGCTCAGGTCTTGAGCAAACTGAGCTAGTCCAAACCCCACATGCACCATCCTAGCTACCGCCCCTGGATGCACTGGAGTCTGCTCTGCCTGTGTGTTCACTAACGGTGCCCTGCCAACAGTCCAGCAGTGGTCAGGGGGGAATCCCAGCTGTGTGGCTTGGGTGGAGCCTGCTGGGTTGTGGAGTGGCAGAGAGGAGGGTGCACTGGGTCACTTTAGCCTGCGTCCAGTCGTGAAGGAACAGCAGCTGCCCTGTGTGGCTCAGGCTGGGCACCTCTTAGGCGGGGTTGTTTTGGATACAGAAGCCTGTTAGGAGATCCCATTCATGGCATGCAGTACGGTGTTCCAGCCTCTCCAGGGAGGCCATGGAGATACAGACCAGGTGCTGCAGTCAGGGCATAGGAAGTGTGGAAGGAGTGAGTTCTGGGTACTGTGCTTGAGATTTCAGAGATGTGTCCGGGACAGGTTGCTAAGCCTCTGCGGCAAATGAGAGGTTTCATGGGAATCTAGTTTCAAGGGAGGGAAAAAATGGTAGCTGGAATACTGTATAAATAGGAGTGAGATGATCTGAGTCATTTGACAAATACTGAGGAAGTTGGGAAAACGAGGTTGAAATTACTTTATCAAAAAGGTAAACTATAGAATGTGAGGTATTTGTTAGAGATGAGGTTTTTAAGTGGCTTTACTTACTTGTGTTGCATTGGTACCTGATTTTTCTCTCCTTTAGGTCTGCAGATTGGCTTCAGAGAGTCAGTATTCTCCAACTTTCCTGCTCAAACTCATTCACACCTGGAGTAAGAATCCCAGGTAAGTGTTCTTCTGGCAAACAAGCCTAAGTACTTCTGAATGCATAAAATACAAGGAAAAAAGAGCACACTAACAGACTGTGAATACTTGTGTCCAAAACCATATTTTCTTTTTCCATTAGACTGTTATTCTTTTGATAGCAGTCAAAGCAGCTGGGAAGTTTTCCAGTTTATGCAAGTACTCACTTTTTAATAGGCTGCTTTTCCCATATATTAACAACTAAGCACATAATGCAGCCCAAACTCAACTCACAGGTGAGGAGGAAGTCTGGCTTCTTAGGGTATGTCCATCTTGACCAGTGACTTCTTAGTCTTGTGAGGTGGGAAGTCAGTTTTACAATATATAATTTCATTCATGTTTTTGTGAGTCTCTATTTCTTTCTGTTTTATGGAAGAGTGTGGGCAAATTCAGCATAGAATCTGTGACTGAGAGTCTGTTACTGGAAGTTGTAAAAGAGCTTTTTTTGATTCAGACACTGTGAGAAGTTCCAGTTCAACTGTCTTGAGTGGTTTTTGCCTCTTTCACAGACTCACTGCTTTTCCTTTGCTAAAGTACCTGGTGTTTCTTATAAGACACCTCATTTGTAGGCATGAAGACCTTATATACAAACTTCTGTTCAAAATGGTTATTGGATCACTAAGGTTAGGAGCAGACTAAGAGGAGACTCGGGCTGTGGAGAAAGGATTAGGTTTAGGTGATGCTATCTTGAAGCAAGAAAAAGGACTTGATAACCTCTCAACCTCCATTCATTGTATTTTTCATGACACTGTTGTTCTGGGGTTTTTTCACTTTTTTGTTGGTTGAAGTGGAAGACAGTCATTATTTTTTTGTGTGACTTCTTGCACAAAAGAATTATAAGCTGAAAATTTTGAACCTAATTTTCAGTGAACCTTTTTATAATCTTTCTCTCAGGTATTTCCCTTTGCTGGCCAAGCAGCAGCCAGATCACCCAGAGAGTGATATACTGTCAAATGTGTTTGCCGTGCTCTCAGCCAAGAATCTGTCTGAGGCCACAGCCAGTCTCGTGATGGACATCGCTGATAGCCTTCTCAACAGCCCAGATTTTGAACCCACGGAGCAGGTTTCCAGTTTGAGCGTGACTGGCTGTGTTGTCATGGTCACTGGAGGCGTGACAGAAGGTATGCCTGCCTGAGGGTTCTGAGAGACCCGTTGGGTGCTTTGGATGGAGGTGTTAGATTGTGGTGAGGTTGTCTGCGCTGGCTAAGAGTACAGGGGAAGAGGACCTCCCAGCAGAGATGGAAACATCAATGTACAAATTTGTCTTGTTTGCTCACGAACTGTGAAGTCCTGCTTGTTTGATGAGTTCCGCATTTGAGTGTCGGGGTTCTGAGCACGGAGAGATTCCTTATGAAGAGGGAAATGTTGACCTGTGCTGTCTGTGAAGCTTTGACTGATACAAGTTCAAGAACTGCATTGCTGACTTGGCTCTGTGCCTAACACCACGTTTTCTATAAAGGCCCTCTTCCTGTGTGCACGTGATCACCTGTCACGTTGATGTTTAGTCTGTGCTCCCTGAGAAGAAAGACCTGGTGCCTTTGAGAGTTAGTAGACAGGAAGTGTGCTGTGTTTGATGCTGCAGAGCCATCATTCACTGCAGCACTCAAAGCTAGTGGAAAGGAGCATGTGCCCTTGTTATGGCAGCTTTGATTTTACACAAGAGGTCAGTGGTAGAATAAAGAAAACCACATCTGCAAATGCTCCAGTCATTTTAGGAGATGTTACTGCTATTGAAGAGTGTCCTTGGTACCTTCTGATAAGCCTACACTTAAGAGGGCTGTTACTGAGATCTGTGAGGAGAGTGGTGTGTGCTTTCTCTGATCCCATCTCAGACACATTAGACTTGGTCTCAGCAAGTGCTGGTGCTTGTTCCCAGCCATCAGCTGCCCTGCACATTCATAGCTCCCATTTATGTATTCTTCCACTGATGAAGCCTCCTTTGTCCTAATTTCCCCTTTGCCTAGGGTTGGATCTCCCTTCTGTTTCTTGCAGCAGCGTTTCTTGAGTGTTGCTGACTGTTGTATCTCTTACAGAGCCCCTCAGCCTAGGTTGCCGGTTGGTCCTGCCTCACGTTCCTGCCATACTTCAGTACTTCAGCAAAACAATGTTAAACACGGAGAAGGTGAAAAAGAAGAAGTATAGAGCTCAAGTCAGCAAAGAGCTGAGTATACTTTCCAAGTAAGTGATTCTTAGAGCTCAAAACCATTAAAAAACTGGAAGGAGGGAGGAAGAAAGAGGCTTATTATAGGTTCCAAATTTAAAAATGCTATGTCTCAAACTATTTAAATTTACAAGGTCATCTGTCATTGACCTTGCAAGTTGCTGGTGACAGGTGATAAGTTTTCAGAAGTTGATTCGAGCTGTTTTTGTTGCTGGTACTCAAACCTAATGTCTCTTGAGGGTAGAAAAAGGTGCAGAAATGCCTGCAGTCACGTGGAACTGAATGCTTGAGCTGGTACTGTGAATTTGGTCGGTACACTCCGTTAGCTTGGGTAGGCTGACAAAGCCCTGTGAAATGAACTAGTGCTGACAGAGTTTTTCTTTGCTCTATGCTGGTGATTGAAATTATATAAAAGAGTAAATTACCTTGTCCAATTGTACAGGATCAGCAAATTTATACAAGAAAAGAGTCAGAATTCAGTGCTTGTGAGCCTTCTCCTCCCTTTCCTTTATCAGAGTAACATGGAGCAGGTAGGTAAAAATTATTTCCTCCCCCTATTAAACATATGTTTTTCTTTTAATAAAGTATATTTGTTTCTTTAAGATACAGTTAAAAATCTTACTGATTATGTGCCATTTCTCATTATTAGCCTGATGTCGAGTTTTCATGTGTGTGTAGTTTGCTCAGAACGTGCTGCCACTGCACGTTGATGTGCACTACTCACCCAGAGGTGCCAGTGCCCAGACTGATTCTGTTCCCCCTTTTCATGGGGAAGGTCTGCAGAAGTTATAACGCAGTCTTTACCTTCTTCATCACGGTAGTCAATCCACCAAATTGCTTGCAGAGTTTGAAATAATTGCTCTTCTTCACTGTGGATTTTATGCACCCCAAATCCAAGGCCACAGCGTCAGGACAGCAATGTGAATATATGGTTGAGTATACAGTACATGTGGTATACTGGGCAGTGCTGCATTAGTCTGCTGCAGGATGAAAGGCAAAGGCAAACTGTGTACAGTACTATTTTGGGGTTTTAAATCTGTGAATCATTAGGGGACCACATGTGATTTCTGCTGAGGGAGATCATTCAAGAGCTTCTTCACTGTGCAGTGACCAGGCACTGGAACAGATTGCCCAGAGAGTCTGTGGAGTCTCCCTCACTGGAGAAACTCAAGAACTGTCCGAGTGCAATCCTGTGCCATGTGCTCTGGGATAACCCTGCTTGAGCAGGGAGGTTGGACCGGATGACCCCCCATGGTCCTTTCCAACCTGACCCATTCTGTGATTCAGTGAAGTATATGGTGCTGTTAATGTTCATCTCACATATTCAAGAAAGACTACTTTTTAAAGCTCTAATAGTTCTCCTGACCTTTGAGTCATGAGGAAAGGCACATAGAAGTTGTTTTTATCATGCTGACAGTCATCTCTTAAGACTGTGTTGTTTCTAATTGAAAGGTTGCAAGTACTTCTGAGAGATTTGATGATTGCATTGTGTCCTTCTATTTCTTTGTTCTCGTTCAGTATCTCTGATCTGAATAAAGTAGAGCAATGTTCACTTCGTGTCTTGAAATATGTCCCAAGGAAATGAAATAATCTCGTGAGGTTTCGGTATTTATTGAGAGTTATCCGTCTCTTTCAGGGTACACAAATTGACATTCTGGAGACAGTGCAGAACTTGCTGAGACATTGCTCAAACCCTACAAGCTTTCTCAAACCACTGGCAAAGCTTTTTTCTGTCATCCAGAACAAACTGTCTCGAAATAAGTTGTGCTTGGTATTTCAGGTATTGCATGTCTACATTTTTCTGTGCTTTTTTTTTTTTAACTTGTTCTAAGAGATCAAGAACAAAGTAATAGCAGTATTTATCTTTGTACATGACTTTAAAAACCTTTTTAATCTACTTCTTGTGTTAAATGAAAGTAACAGAATTCTATGTGATAGAAATTAATGAGCTGCACAAAGATTTGTAAAAGTTTTGGCTTACAGCCTGGCTGATGTGAGCCTCACCAGGGATCTTTAGTGTAAGAGAAGCCAAATAAAGCACTTAAACTGTAACAAATCCTGTATGCTGATGAAACAAGAATGGATTTCAGTATCCTCAAGATGATTTTTATTTGTATTCTTCTCTAACAGTTTATAGTAGGCTGTTTTGTATTACTTTGAAGGGACTTACATAACTACTTCTTAGCAGGAAAACACAGGAAACATTCAGTGTAGATATTTAGAAAGTTACAAATTTAAAACACAAATCCTCCAGCTTACAGAAGAAAGGCTCTTATGAAGGTTCTAACAGGAGAAAGACTAATGCTGCTGCTTTATTTATGTTTTGTCTCAAGTGGTAAAGTCTTGAGTTATCCAAATTTTTAACAACTATAAGAGTTAACTGGGTTTTTTGTGTTTCTTTTTAGACTTTATCTGACTTGGACAGTAAGTTGAAGTATATTACTGATGTTGTTAAGGTATGCACAGTTTCTGTGCTCCCTTTTTCCCCCAATATTGTATGATTGTGTTTCTGTCCTTTTTCATTAACGACTTGTTGCTCTGTCTTAGCTGAATGCCTTTGATCAGCGACACCTGGACGATATCGACTTCGATGTGCGTCTGTCAGCATTTCAGTCGATCACAGCCCACATCAAGGAAATGCAAACAGTGGATACTGACTTCCTCATCCCCGTCATGCACAACTGCTTCTATACCATCCAGGTTGGCTGAATGTTCCTTCTCTTGCTTTGTGCCCCATGTGTCCATGGTGAATCTAACTTTCAACTTACTTCCATTGGCTGTTTTTTGGCACCACATAACATTCAGAAAGTATATTTAGGTATTCTTATGAACATCTTTTTTAAGTTTTGTCCTTTTACCTTTTCATCTGTGTGCCCCAAAAGGAAAATACAGTGCAGCACAACTTTTTGTCAGTGAGCCCTGGAACTGTTTGGTCATTTGTACTGTATAAAAGGCACATTACAGGCTTGAAAGGCTGATTTTCTATTTGTTGCAGCATGTTCTGGTTGTGTGGGCCTGCTGGTAAATCTAAAAGGATTTTTCCTGATGGATAGGGTGGGCATTAATTTGAGACTAGAACTTCTATAGGAAAGCTCTGAAGAGTTTCTGAGTCTCTACAGGCCTCGTTGTGTTGTGTCCAGTGGTACTGTTCTGTCCAGGCTTTTGGGGAGATAGAGGTGTCATATCCAGCTCATGTGGTGCCATTTCTTCACCCACTCAGCTCGGGGACATGGCTCTTAGTGACAACGCAAGCCTTTGCTTGACCAGCTTCATCCACCGACTGGCAGAAATCAACCACACGGAAGATGAGTACAAGGAGCTAATCCAGCACACTCTCCTGGAGTCTGTGAGAAGGGGTCTGAAGAGTAAGACTGAGGTAAAGCAGTGGTGTCTGATCACACTTTTCCAGCTATCTTCAGGGTAATGAGATGTTTTTCGGGTGAGTTCTCGAAGTCCCCTACTGGATAAGAAGTGCAAGTACCCACTATAAACTTACTCTTCATTTGAAATGTTACAAAAATCTTAAAAACTATAGAAATTAACTTTGTTTCTTTACTGTTGTTCAGCTTTTCTTAGTCGTAACTCATTCTTTGGAGGGGAGGCTTTAATTTATATGCAGTCCATAATAGGTGCATTTGTTGTTACCAAAAATTAGGACATGTTTGACAGAAACACTTGTAAATGACAGCACTGCTGTTCTGAGTGTGTAGCAGCTTCTCCAGGGGGTACTTAACATTCACTGCTTGCTGTTTGCAGAGCATCCAGCAGGACTACACATCACTGCTTTCCTGCCTCATTCAGACATTTCCAGCAAATCCCGAATTCCAGGATTTGGTCCAGCTGACCAACCGCCATGATCCCGACATGGACTTCTTTGAGAACATGAAACACATGCAGGTAAAAAGACAGCAGGCACTTCTTAGTGCCTCTCTCCCCCTGCCAAGCAAAAGCACCTTACTGTGAGGGTATGTTTTGCAAAGCATCTGTGTGTTGTCTGCAGAGAAATGGAACCTGTGTCATTAGATACCATTACAAAAAAGAGGGATATGGGCTTCATCAGGAGTGATTGGGAATCAAAGTCTTGTTTCTATCTAGAAATTTCCTGGGTTTGTGATAGCCCACAGTCAGCAACATCCCGAAGATCCCTCTGACATAGGCAGGGAATGGGTCTCTGTTTTTTCTGGCCTGTTCCCTGCTACTCTCAGTTTGGAGGTTCTGCAGCCCCTTCCCATTCACAAACCTTTGCAATATAAATGTTACGCAAAGCCTGGTCTCCTGGTTTTTCTTGCAGTTTGAAAATACATTTCTTCTGCTTTCAGAGATGTAATCTGAGAGAGTCTTTGCTGTATCTGCAGTTATATGCAAAATCTTACGTTTTCAACTTGTAATTTTCTCCAGTCTTTGCATCTCATTGCAGCAACTGCTGTTTGCAGTTGCCTCCCTTGTCTCATACCTGAAGGTAGCACAGTCTTACGATTGTGAATTCACAACGCCATTGAGTTGGAATATGTATTGAGGCAAAAGGGTAGGAAAAGCCCAGAGACTGAAGGAAGAAGGCATGCCTTGGAAACAACCATAACATGTTTATGCCATTACTTAAAAGTGGGACATTTTCAGAACTGCTGGATGTCAGTGCTCTCTCGTGCTAGCTGTGACTCGAGCACCACCTCATTCACCGTCTCCCGTGTTTGACTCAGATCCACAGGAGGGCACGAGCTCTGAGGAAACTGGCAAAGCAGCTCACTGAAGAAAAGCTTGTGCTATCTTCTAAATCCCTCCAGAACTACATCATGCCTTATGCTACAACTGCCATTTTCAGTGAAAAAATGCTTAAGGTAGGCTCGTTTAATTGAATGCATCCACTTGAATATTTTCACCTTTCTTATATACCATTTGCCTTAAAAACCTAACCACTTTAGAAGGCTGATATGTTTGTGAAGTGAGTGTCTCCACTGCAGACAAAAGTGCTGTGCTGGTTTTGGTGGCAGAAAGGGGGTTTGGAAAGTGCAGATGCAGTCTGGACCCAATCCTGTATCTGCTAAACTTGTCCTGCTTCCCGAAGGTCGATCTCTTAACTGTTTGGGTTAGGGTTTTTTGTTTTGTTTTAGTTTTTTACTTGGGGTTTTATTTGTCTTCATTTTTTGTAATCAGCTTCTTATTTTTTCCCCTCTGCCTCCAAACTGCTGTCTTCCTGTTTAGTTGTGAGATTAGTTACTCTTTGACAGCAGACTGTGGGAATATAGGCTGTGCCTAGTAATAGAGGTGGGAATAAATACAGTTTTCTCTGGATTTAGAGGGAAACTGCAGGAGTTGGCTGAAAGCATCTGAAATTAATAGCAGCTTTGTAATTAAAATTTGAAGGATGACATTTTGTTAGTCAATTTCCATACATTTTATTGAAAATATATGCAGTGAAATTACTTGTCATGTCGGTGTGGATAGACTTTCCACCTGTGGCTTTGAAAAGCAAGGTTTCACACTTCTGTAGTTCCCTGCACACTATCATGAGAACAGCAGACCTGCTTCTATTAAGCCAAGTAAATGTCTAATTTGCTTTCTGTCAGAAATACTCTTCTGAAGCTGAAACAGTTGGAGCTCAGGCACAGGACCAGCCCCTGCAGCAATGCAGACTGTGCCCCTCAGTGGAGTGACTGAGTCGCTCTTTGACCAGAGGGCAGTAAAATGCATCAGTTGAAACTTTGGTGAAGAAACAGACACATTTTATTTCACATTTTAAATGGGTTTATAGTTGATCAGCATAGGCCAGCAATGTGCCACGTGTCTGTGGCTGGATGCCTTGACTGGTTCTTAGTTCTTAATGCAAGTGAGCCCATAGGTTTAAGTATGTGAGAATGATGCCTTGATGTGGCTACCTAAAAACAGAGGCTAGACAAAATAAGGGAATAAAAGAAGGTATTTACTTGGAGGGCCTTCAAAGGTACACCCTAGGCAGTCAAAGGCTACACCCAAGATGGACCCTGGGTCACGGGTTCTTCACACTTTTATAAGTTTGGTCCATTTGCATATCAGGGTTAATTCTCCAATTATAACTTCAGTTAATGATGTAATTACCCCAAGTTTGCCCCTCCTCTTCAGAGGCTTTTAGTTTACACATTTTGGGGCCTGGGACAATCGAAGTGTCCTTGGAGAGCAAACCTAGAGAGGGTTTGTTATGTCTAACCAGCATGGGAGAACAGTAGTTAACAGGCCACACGAAATGTCAGAGTTACACACCAGGCAGTACAGGATTTGAAAAATATGAAAGTTAAAACCTAAGGCATCAAGAAAAGTTAAATGTGTGCAGAAAAATTTGGAGGAAATGGGTCTGGAGATCTGCTTGATGAACTGTGATTTTTTTTTTCTAACTTGGTGCTCAGGAGGAGATCTAAAAAACGCTGAACCCCAAGCAACCCCACTAGACAGACATTACTTCTGTCTCTTGTTGCTTCGAGTAAAGGGTGCTTTCGGCACACGACCATTGTGAATGCTAACAGCAACTGAATTTCTCTCTTTTGAGCAGCATGAAAATATGGTGACAGCCTCAGTTGAAGTTGTTGGAGCTGTGTGCCGACATCTCTCATGGTCAGCATATTTGTACCACTTAAAGCATTTCATCCATGTCTTGCAAACAGGACAGATCGGTACGAAGCTGGGAGTCAGGTGGGTACTGTGAGCAGTGCTGCTCTGGGTTTCTCCAAAGACTGCTAAGGCAAAATTCAGTATTTTTGGGAGCATCACATGGGTTTTAGCCTCTTCCCTGAGATGAGAGATTGCTGACTTTGAGGTGGACTTAGGCAAGTGAAGGTGGGCATGGCCTTGCTGCCTGCAACTATGAAGTTTTAACAGGTCATTACTTTCTTACACCATTTCTCACCGAGTGCATGGCAGCATTAGCAGATTCTGCTTCTATCAGGTTGTCCCTGCTCCTGGGACACCTCCATTGCTCCAGTACCACTCTCTGGGACGTTTCACAGTGAGCTAGCTCACAGAATGCGTGTAGCTGAGAAGTAAGCAGTTTTTATTTTCTGGGGTTTTTCAGGATAAACCTCCTTATGGTGCAATGTCACTAAATCTGATGTTTTCCAAAAAGTGCTTTTAAGATTTTTCTGTTGTGTTTGTATATGCATCCTCTTCTTTTGTGCAGAGGGCTGATATTTCTTCATGTTTTCCTTCTGCAGCTTGTTAGAGACAGTGCTGGAAGCCTTTCATTTTGACCATAAAACACTTGAAAAACAGCTTGTGACCATTGACAACCAAGGTGAGCTTTTTGTGCCTGCTTGTAGAAATGCTGCCTCAAACTGCTCAAATGCAGCAAATCAAAGTTTTGTGTTTTACTCTTCACATCAGCTACTCCCATCTTTTTAAAACGTGCATACTGGAAGCTAGTGTTGCCTTGCCTCCTCAGGAGCAGTGCAGACTTTCCTCCTGTGTGTTGACAAAGTCAGGAGAGGTGTAGAGAATCATCTCCACGTTACCACTCCATCCCAGGCGTCTGTCAGCCAAAACAGCCCAGAACCTGTGTGATTCTCAAGGTCTGCACCCAGCCATGTGGCTGCTGACACACCTGAGATTTTTGTCCTTGATGTTGGCTGCTCTCACAGTTACCTGCAGCCTGAGAAGGGTGCTGCATGTCCTCACCTTGGTTCCCTTGCGATTTCACGGGAAGAAGTTGTATCTTCAGCTTCCTCACCATTGTGGTTACCTATGTTGGGACCTTTGGGTGAAGGAGGAGGATATCTCACAGCTGTGCTTGTCAATACCTCCTGCCTTGTGAAATCCTCAGTTTTAAGTGAATGGCAGCTCTCTATAGTTCAAGCACATTGCCTATCGCCACGTGGGTGGCTGGTGGAGGAGCTGCTGCTTGTTCCAGAGGGGTCCTTAGCGAGGAACCCCTGGTGGTGCCCCTTGGCACACTCACTGGCTCACTCTCTCTCACCGTGCGATGGAAGCACACAGCCACTCTCACACGGGGCTGGCTTGCCCAGGCACAACCAGAGGAAGAGAGGCGGCCTCTGTATGGAATTCCAATGGGTTTATTCAAAAGAGTCCAGGGACGGAAGGAATCCAGGGATAGAAGGGGCAAACTTCTCCTCAGGACTAACTTATAAAGGGGCCCAGGAGGGGGTGGGGTAATACAACAACAACCAATGGGGAAAAGGAGAGAGGGGAGCAGGGGGCTGGATTACATCCTTGTAAGGGATCTATACAGGATCACAAGATTTGATGAGAGAAGCCATTCTCACAGAATTAAGGGGGGATCTTTAAACCTTGGAGCTGGTCCACCAGCGGGCCAATACTGTACCAGGGCCTCCTGGCCCCTCGGCTACCACAGCCATTGGTTCAGTCACTGCAACAATTGACCTTTGCTAAGCTGACTGCGCTGTTCAGACACAGAGGAGCCAACCTAGTCTTCGCTTTAACCCTGGCCCTGAGGAGTGGTTATCAGAAACCAGCAAACCAAAGCTTCTTTACCCAGTAGAAGAAGCCTGCTGCTTTTGGGTGATTTGCTGTCACTGGTGATAGGTGGGAGCTTTGTCTAGAGCCAAGCTGTCACAAAAGTCTCAATTAAGGGCTCAAGTTTTGTGTTCTCCTGTGTTTACTTGTACTTTTGGCAATTACTTGGTAGAAGCTGCTGCCATGGACCTTGAGCCAGTGGTGGAGGCTGAAGATGCCATGGAGCTGGAGCAGAGTGAAGGGGAAGAGGAGGAAGTTGAAGAAAAGAATGGGAAGAATCTCTCTGAGAAGCCAGCAGAACCTGAGCAAGCAGCTGAGCCATCTGAAAATGCTGAACAAGTGACCAAACCTGTTTCGTTCTTACCCCGAAATAAAGAGGAGCTGGAGTGTCTGATCAAACACATTCAAGAAACAGTTACAGCCAACATCTTGCCTAAATTGCACAGGTGTATTGTTGCAAAGGTGAGGAGTTGACATTTGAAAGGACTTTTGTAGGCCTGTGCTGCTACTTTAAGGGTTGGGGTACTACTTCAGAGCCAGTGAAAATGCAACACATTAAAAAAAAAAAGATGCAACTGTAGAGAGACCATCTGAAAGCACAAAAACGGCTTCATGCCCTTTGCTGAGTTGTGGAGATTACTGATAGACCGTCTGGTCAGTGTGGGTGTGGTGTCTTTACTTCCCTGCTGAGAACTGTCTCAAACTGCACAAGTGAAATGATTCACTTTGTGCAACCTCTTGAAGAGTTCTCAGCCACTTGCTAGCACCAGCCTAGTTTCTGTATTGAAAACACAGGGATTTATCTCACCTGTCCTTTAGCTGTCTGGGGTTTTCCTGCAGTCACCAGGGGATAGCAGCCTGCTGTACTGGCCTTTCTAGGGTTTGCTGAGAAAAAGCAGGATTTGTTTCTGTATATTAAAAGTGCATTGTGTCTTGCTCTCTTAAAAAGGTTAAAAGAGACGAGGAGCACAAGCTTGTGAAATCCAATGTTGTGAATGATGATGAGGTAGTTCGTGTTCCATTAGCTTTTGCAATGGTCAGAATGATGCAGTGTCTTCCCCAAGAAGTGATGGAAGCTAACCTACCAAGGTAAATCCCAATGGAGCTCCTTAAATGCCGTTCATTGTGCTGGGAATGAGTGCAGGCACCTTTCTCAAGCTGTGGTTATGTACAAGGCTAAAGGCAAGAGGAACATCCTAACAGACCTTAAATACTTCTTGTGGAAATTCCTATTCCTAGTGACATGCACTCTGCACCTCAGCATTTGACTTCTGTAAATCCTTACCTAAGAGCAGAGCTGTGAATCAAGGTGCAGAGGCAGGGATGGTTGTGCTGGGGGAAGAATAGTGTACAGAAAGAAAGGACAATCAGTAAAACACCCTGAAGGACAGTAGGTGTGTGTATGCCTATAAAACCTCTCTGTGAGGCTGGCTGTGAGGACAGCTGTGGTTGTGAAAAAGGCCTGAAAAGCAGCCTCCTTAGCAGTGTAAGTAGTTCTGCTCTGCTTGGAGATGAACAAAGCTGTCTGTCTGTGTTTCCAGCATCCTGCTGAAAGTCTGCACGTTTCTGAGAAACAGATTTCAGGAAATACGGGACATTGCCCGTAACACCCTCATTAAAATCATGGAAGTGTTGGGAGTGCACTACCTTCTGTACATCTTAAAGGAGATGCGGTCTGCACTCGTCCATGGGTACCAGGTAACGCTGAAATTCTTCCTCTTCTGCTCTCTGTAGGCTTTTTTAATGTGTTAGGAGGAGAATCCAAAGGGAAGTTGCTATTGAAATTGTTTTGCACTGGTAGAATAGCTTGGTATAATGCAAGTAAATACTGTTGCTAATGCCTACATCTGTCTTTGTTATGCCAAGTGTCAAATAAGGGTCTGTACCCTCAAAGAACTGAGAGTCTAAGCCATTTTTCTAGTGAAGAGTTGAGGTATGAAGGGGAAGGACAAATTTCTGGTTCCAATAAGATTAGAGGAAATCTTTCAGTAAGGTCACAAGGGCTAGGCAGTATCTGAGGGGAGTTGCATGGAGGCTGCACAGACAGTATGTGGTGATGCTAGCTGATGGCTTGATTCCTAGATCCAGAGCCAAGGCTCTGACTATTAATTCATCTTTCCTCTTTCCATGGTTTGGGTTAAGAATCATTTTTCATGTGAGCTACCACAGTGGAATAGCGTGAGCTTCCAGCTGCTGTAACAGTGAAAGCACCAATCAGAGCAGCGTAAATGTAACAGTAAGGGCACTGGGGAGAGAGGAGATTCCAGCCCTCTTGCCAGTACATGGTGGGACAAGGATCCTTTTCCTGCTGCCCCTACGTGGATTCTCATCCTCCCAGTGGTTTTTTTTTCCTATAATGAGAGCTCAAGTGCAGTGTGTGACTTGTGATGTCTCTGCTGTGGGAGTGTCCCCCTCCAGTATGATTAAAGAGGTCAGTGCAGAAGTTTGGAAGCATGATTTGTTCTCTTTTTCTCTAGCTCCACGTGCTGACTTTCACTGTGAACCTGTTACTGAAGGGCCTTACTACCAGGCTCAGTGCTGGTGATCTGGACCCCTGCTTAGATATCCTGATTGAGGTAAAAGCTATTCAAGACTGAAAGAAAAAACATCATGAAGTGCTTGGGACATGTTCTGGGAGGGGAAGGTGTAGATTGTCTCTGACTTGGTGGCAAACCAGGCTGTTGCATGTGTACTGCCAAGGAAGGAGACTGTTTTATGCTGAGGCATCAACAGACCCCTTGTAGAGGGTAATCAAGAGAAGAGAGAAGTCAAGTATCTCTTGGGCTGTATCCTGAGCCCTGCATCCTGAGAGGGGATGGATTCAAGATTAAGACACCTAACTGTGTTTTCCTGTACTCTAAATGGCTGAGCAAGTCAGCAGACGTCTACTCAGTGCAGTCCACAGAGCCCAGGAATTCAGCTGGCCGCACAGATGGGGTATATTGGGATGTATTGGTCTGCCTGCAGTCCCATTCCTTGTATCACAACACCACAGAGGGGTGTGAGAACAGCATTCTCAGCTGGTGTGCTTAAACTAGGATGTTCTGTGTTGACGAAGGAAAGATAGACGTGATTTGTAGGAAACCCGGAGAATTGTTTTTTCTGTGAGTGGGGAAAAATAGTATTGTTCTGTTGCTGCTGGAGGAACCTGCTTTTCTTCTCTCATTCACTTCTCTTGCCTGTTTTCCAAAGATTTTCAACCAAGAGTTGTTTGGGAATGTAGCTGAAGAGAAGGAAGTGAAGGGAATTGTCTCCAAGATCATGGAAGCACGCAAAAACAAGAGTTACGATTCCTATGAAATTCTTGGAAAGTTCATAGGAAGGGGCCAGGTGACAAAACTTATTCTGCCACTGAAAGAGGTAAGAAAAGTCAGCCAGAGTCTCTCTTTAACTTTGAGCACTCTCGATTCTGTAAGGTGATTCTAGAGCCTCTGGGTGGCTACTTTGAAATCACCTACGGAATCTTGCTTTGGCTTCCCATTTTCCTTTGGGAAAGCCATGTGCAACCAGCTCAAAAAATGAGACTTTACTGTTGATGTCCAGGGCAGGGAGTGGCATTCTGGGAAGCTTTTAAGCACTGCTAGAGTGGAAACATCCCACTCTGAGTTCTCCATGCACTCTCCCTCTGCCCACTCTTGTTTCCTCTGGAGCTTTGAAGTCCTGCAAGGCTGCTCTGTGGTTTAATCTCTTGTGCACGAAGGAAATGTCAACAAAACGTATCCAGGGTCTATCCATGTGCAATAATTGCTTTTCAAAGATGCAGATTTTTTAGCTGAGTGCAAGCTCACAGAGGAATGGAGCCCTCGTTTGCTCATTAGCTCTTGTGTCCTGGTGGCAATAGGTGAACTGCCTGGAGGCTGACAAGAGGCTGGAGAGGAAGGGAGGGATGTTGGTGCAGAGCTGAGGCAATGGGATGCTGGTCACATAAAGAGCTGGCGACTGTGACAGCATGTGACGAGAGATCAATTGCTCTAGTTTTTTCCATGATTTCTGAATATGAATAACAGATGATTGCCATCACGCTGCCCTCTTAAATTCTCATGGTTGTACCTTTGCAGACTCTGGAGAGCACTACAAGCTTGAAGATAGTCCGGAAGGTGCATGAGGCACTGCGTCACATCATGGCAGGGCTGATCTTCAACTCAGACATGAATGCAGAATCTCTCCTCCTCCTCAGTCATGGTCTCATCAGTGAAAATTTGCCTCTGCTCACTGAGAAGGCCAAGTGAGTTCCAGGATGTTGTTCAGATGGTCTCTTACTGTTTGGGAGGTTTGCTTGCAGAAATGGCAGTTCTCAAATCCAACTGATCAAAAGCATGAGAGTTTTGTTGCTTTCATTCCCCTTTTGTTTTCAGTGTAACTGAATTATTTGGGCAGTCAGAGGGCAAGGAGAAAGCTTAGTAATGGGAGTTAGCATTTGTTGAACTCATAGGAATCTACTCTTGCAAGTGCTCAGGACCTTCAGCAAGGCTTTTTCACTGTCTGATGAGTTGATAACATGCATTTGGATGTTAGGATGAAGGGACGAGGGACAGCGCTTAGCAGCAGGCTGCAAACATTTCCATGGGGCCAGGAACAAGAAAAAGTACGGGCTTTCACTTTATCACTTTGCTGCTGGTGCAGAAGATGAGGAGAACCATCAGATTTTCTCTCCATCTGGTGGTGTCACTGCTCAGAGCTGGGTTTGGGTGTCCTGCATTTCCTGTTACGTAGGCCGGCTTTCTCTAGGATCTGACAACTGTTTGCAGACTTCTTGGAGCAGTGTTTGTAAGCCATCAGTAACTGAAGTAAATATCAGTAAATGAAGAGCAGTGGGCAGTGGCAGGAAGTATATTAGCTTGAAGGGACTTCCAAAGTTGATCTGTCCACTGAGAAGAAAAAAGTGAGGATGTTGTAGAAATGACTGTGTTTTTGTCATCTCTAGAATAGTGGATTGTTCTCAAGCCTGAGTCCTGTCTGTCATGCTGCTTTCAAATTGGTTTTATTTCATTGTGGTCCATCCGTGACCTGCTTTTGCTTGCTGTGTGGGAAGCACACAGCTGAGCACAGTTCAGCTCTTTTTACTCCCAACAGCAAGATTGTTGCGGAGAGGGTTGATAGCTGAATATTTTCCTTTGCCATACATACGCTGCTTTTCAGGAAAAAAGTTACCCCTCCTCCAGATCCTCGGCTGCAACCAGAGAGCTGCCTGCTGCTCCAGCCCACTCCCACAAGAGGAGGGCAGAAAGCACGTGTCAGCAGCAGGACTAACACATATATCCTGGTTGATTCAGGACTTCGGGTAAGGATCTCCTCAGATACTAAACTTCGCATTCAAAATTTTGTTAAGAGTATGCAAAGGAAAGTATTCTGGATATATTGTTTTAATAGCACAGCCATTAGCCTTAACTTCATTTTGTATATTGTAACTCCAGTGGTGCCTCTTAGAGAGCTATAAAAAGTGCTCAGCCTGTTGAAATATTTGGGTGGGATATGGCATAAATTCTGCTATAACCTGAAGCAGTGGTGGGAATTTACTTGACTCTTGAGTTCCAGTTGTGACTTTAAGATCAATGTCCTGATTTTTCTGTGACAGCTACTGCACATGAGCCTGAAGAGGTCCAAAGTAAATTCTTCTGAGGAACATGCTTTGGAAATGTTAGACCCTTTTGTTCAGCTGCTTATAGACTGCCTGAAATCTATGGATGTCAAGGTATGGTTCTGAGCTGAAGTCTGTCTGTTCTGTCTGCCCTACTAAGAAGAGTCCTGCCCACAAATGTCATCTTGCAGTTGACTTGCAAGAGAAGAGAAGGCCACCCGTTTTTCAAACCTGATTTAATAGGTGTGCAGATTAAGTGGTTTGAGGACAAGTCATCCCGAGGGGGA
Organism: Mohoua ochrocephala; assembly: GCA_013398855.1. Classification (NCBI taxonomy): domain Eukaryota; kingdom Metazoa; phylum Chordata; class Aves; order Passeriformes; family Acanthizidae; genus Mohoua; species Mohoua ochrocephala. The sequence goes on from VZTA01004125.1 coordinate 210,496, forward strand.
GGAAGGCTTGTGGCTGATGGAGGACTGAACGCTCTGCTCCATGTTGCAGGTTCAACTGTGGGCAAGTTCTCCTAGCGCGTGTTCATACAAGGAATTTACAGACTATCTGTGAGGATGTTCGTGAGATCCTGTAGCTGCTGGGAGCAGTAGTTTCTTTTGATCCAGCTCCAGTGTCTTCGTTCCTAGCACTGTAGGCAGCCACTTTTTGGGACAGCTTTTGGTTTGAGTGAGCCTAGGGAATCTGTTAAACTTTGAGTTTCCCGGGAGTGGAAGGCATACCTCATACCCTATCAGATACTTGGAGTGGGGCTTTCTGTGTCTTGAAGGCAGCTCTGCTTCAGAAAGAGTTCTTGCCATGTGCAGAAACAGTGCTGTGTTAAAGTCTTTATCTAGTAAAATAAAAGTTGTAGAATATTGGAGTGGCAGACTTTAGTCCTTTTAGAACTGAGAACCCCTTTGTATTACCTATGAATGGTTTGAAAGAGGTTGGGTTTGTTAGCTAATTGCCTTTTACCGCAGTGGTAGATAGCCTGACCATGTCTGGAAAAGAGTGAGAAAAGAGTTCTCTCAGTGTCACTGTACCCATGTGCTGTCTTTTGGCTCTTTGTTCCAGGTGATAACTGGTGCTCTGCAGTCCTTGGTATGGATTTTAAAGTTTCCTTTGCCTTCCGTCAGTACGAATATGGAGTCACTGATCAAGCAGCTTTTCCTCTTGCTGAAAGAGTTTGCCAAGACAGGAATAGCCAAAGGCCAGAATTTCCACCTGGTTGTGAGCTGTTTCAAAGTAAGTCAGACCCAGCTCTGCTCGTTTCTGCTTTAGGATTAACTTTCTAGAATGAGACTCTTCCAGCTACAGATACCTCCTGCAGCTGCGCCTGGAGAGGTAGTCTGGAAATCACAAGGTAGTGAGGAATACGTGGCCTTGCTGATTCTTTCCCAAGTACACACTTAAAGAAAGTTGCTCCCTAAAAATGCACAATTTGGATCTGAAGAAATGTTTGTATAGAAACATGTTTGCCTTCTTTCTTCATTATAGTAGTATCTTGTTCCACTCGAGTAAATCCTGGTAGCTGAAATGAGACATGGGAAGGGGGCAATCCATTTGTTTAGTTTTTGTCTCAAAATTGCCATCTGAAAGCAAAATGTGATGAAAATAGCGTCGGCCACATGTTCTAGAGCAGCAGTTTGTCTTTTCAGGCTGAAGTGGTATAAATCAAGTCAGACTTTGGTGTGGACTTTTATTTTATGGCACCGCGTGTGTATTGACGATGTGCAATTTGATTTTGCAGTGTGTAACGATACTTGTGAAGAATGCAAAGAGTCAGATAACAAGCAAACAGCTCCAGGTGTTGCTTGGCTTTGCTGAAGAAGACATTTATGATTCATCACGCCAAGCCACTGCCTTTGGCCTTCTCAAGGTATTTCTGTGCAGCAGTCACGGGGGTTCTGTGAGGTGCTGGAATAGCAGTGATTCTGCTTCCTGGTGAAAGGCTGTGCCTTCTCACATCAGGAGCGGGCTACAGAATGCTGTTAAGGCTCTCTGTTATAAGAGGGGAAAAATCAGCAAAGCTTTACTGTTTGACATGTTGTCACTGTTTAAAATTGTTTGGGAGGCTGTTTTATACACATGCATAGGAGGATGTATTTGGATCTGAGTATGTTTTTGCTAAAGAATCAACATCTCTGATCATTAGACCAGGTATTCTGTGTTGCCCAAAAGAAACAGATATGGATGTGTAAGCCATCCTTTCTCTTTTTTTCCCTTTGAGTTGCTCTGTGTGTGTGAAAAAGTCAAGTGTTAAGGTACCACCTGAGACCAGTGCAGTCCGGGTTGTAGTACTGCATCTCACACTCTGTAAGCAAAATGATGTGACTCCAGCTGTGCTTTCACATTTTCAGGCTATTTTGTCCAGGAAGCTGATTGTCCCTGAAATTGATGATGTGCTGCAGAAGGTTGCCCAGCTGGCCATCACGGGTCAGAGTGAGCCAGTGCGAGTCCAGTGCAGGCAGGTTGGTAGAGTGAAGAGTCTCTCACTTTATTTACAGCTGACTAACAGGCGAGAGGGCTCAGTGTGGCCATCCTAGCTCTCAGAGACACGTGCCTTGGCCCTGCTGCACCCCGAACTCCATTTCCTCTCCTTTACTGATCTTTATTCCCCTTGCTATCTGGCTTTAGTTCTTGTGACTGGTGCATAGCAGAATCACAGACTCCTTGCCTATAGTGAGACTGTGGCATGCCTTCATAGAACTGTAAAATTGTTTAGGCTGGAAGGTTCCTTTAAGGTCATCGAGTCTAACCCTTAACACAGCACTGCCCAGTCCACCACTAAGCCATGTCCCCAAGTGGCACATCTGTACTTCTTTTAAATACCTCCAGCCAGTTTTAAATAGTCCACCACTTCCCAGGGCAGCCAGTTCCAGTGCTTGACCACTCTTTCAGTGCAGAATTTTTTCCTAATGTCCAATCTAAACTTCCCCTGGCACAACTTGAGGCCATTTCCCCTTGTCCTCAAGGACAATGTCCTTGGCCATTTTCACTTGTCACGTGGGAGAAGAGACCAACCCCCCACCTGGTTACAACCTCCTTTCAGGCAGTTGTGGAGAGTGATAAGGTCTCCCCTGAGCCTCCTCTTTTCCAGGCCAAAGAACCCCAGCTCCCTCAGCCACTCCTCATGAGACTTGTGCTCCAGCCCCTTCTCCGGCTTCATTGCTGCTCCTTGGATACGCTCCAGCACCTCAGTGTCTTTTTTCTTGTGAGAAGCCCAAAACTGAGCACAGTACTTGAGGTGCAACCTCACCAGTGCCAAGTACAGGTGGAGAGCTGCTCAGCAGCAGTGACATGGTCCCTCCTGTGGAGGCTTTTAGGCCTATGTAACTAAGCCTTGCTCTTTTTTGGACCCCAGGATAAGAGAATTTGCCACAAATCCATGATTGCTTCCCTCTACTGCCTCCTTCTTTCCAAGGTAAAACCAACCAAAAGACAGAGTTGGTTACTTTGTCTCAAGCATTGGGATGCAGGTGCAGTAGGAGCTGCACGAAATGCAGCTTTCACAGTTACAGGATTGATTTTGAAGGATGCAGAATCTCTTCAGAGATGCCTGTGCAAATCACAGTAGTACTTTAAAAACTGATCCTGTTCCAGGCACCGAGCTTGGAAGCAGTTGTTGACCCTTTGTGCAGTAGGAACGGGATGAAAGGGATGATTCTCATAAGGGATGATTCTCTTGCTGCTCCGTCACTAAATTTTCTTCATAACCTTTTTACAAGCTTACCTGAGTGTTTCTTTTAACTCCTCTCTGTATCGTTGTTTTTTCTTTCCAGATTTACTTGAAATACATTCTGGACTACCCCCTGGGTGACAAACTGAAGCCCAATTTGGATTTCATGCTCGCACAGCTGGAGTGAGTTTATATTCCTGGCATCTCTGTGAGAACAGAAACTTGTTCTTAAATATGACTCTAGTGTGCCAAAAGGCTCTTTGTGATGAGCAGAAAGCATGGCTGAAGTCTTCATTTTCCTACTTCTAAAACACTTCCCTTTTTCCAAGACAAGCTGTTTGATGAAGCAAATCCTTTTTCTTATCCCTGTTTCACAGCTGATTTTGTTCTTTATTTGTTTGTAAACAAGGGTTCTGTTGTTTGCTTAGTGGTTAGCCACCTCCACTGATTGTGGATCAGGTGAACTGAAAAATCTGGGAGGAATAAGGGAAGGTGCATTTATGTGGGACTGCTATCCCATGGCAGTGTCTCAAGTGCAGTTGCAGGCACAGTTGAGACAACTGTACCAATTGAGCAGGGTGCTGTGTCTCCGACCTCCTCCTGAGCTTCACCCCTCCCTTGCTCAAGGTGACAGCAGTTTATCAGGCTCTCCAGCACAGTGTGGCTGTGCTGACTCAAGTGGGCTGGAACCCTTCGTGGCCTGTTTGTGTCCCTGTGCTCATTCTCTGAGAGACAGAGCTGATGGGCCTGCTGCTTCTCTTTTCCCAAGGATCAGGCCAGGTCTGGTGGCTGTTGTAGAAAGATCCCTATCAGCACATGTTTCTGGAATTGTTCATTCTTGTAAATTGTTAGCAACTTTATAGGGGGATTAAATCACCCCCAACAGTTAATCCTTTATTTCTTCACAGGTATGAGTATGAAACTGGGAGGGAGTCGGCACTGGAGATGATTGCGTACCTCCTCGACATGTTCCCGCAGGTAACCAGCACCCCCTGCTGTTCCAAGCATCAAGCAGTTACTGTGGTTTGCACCAACAGCATTTTCCGAGCAGTTTATTCTGGAAGCATTTGCTAGTTCCTATTATCTCTTATCATGAGTAGAACATTCACTTATCTCCAAAGAACCTGGCTTCGCTCCAAAAGAGAAATAACATGCTGGAAAGTCTGCAGTACTTCTTTGCCTAATGTGCTCGGTTTGCAAGCAAAATAAAGCTGTGTCAGCTGGAGTTTGGATAAACTCAACCGTGATTTATGCCAGGAAGAAACACAACCAGTTTAAGAAATGGGGTAGGAATAGAAAGTGAAGTCTAGAGTTTTCTCACTGTAAAGGATTTTCAATGTTCATGAAAGATTATTGACTGAACTGGTGTGTGATGTACTGTATCTGGTTGGCCTGACTGGAGAGGAAGGGCTTCTCAGTGGGGTGGACCAAAATGAAAGCTAAAAAATAACTATGCATCTATACAGGATCACATATGCAAAATCCTAAGCTGCCTTGAAGCTCTGCAGCTGGAGCTTAACGGTGCATTCAGGGCACTGGGAGAAGTGCAATCAAGCAAGAATTTGGAAGGAAGAGAAATTCTGCACAGTAAGCTGAGCTTACTGATGATTTAATATTTCAGATTGGCTCCTGGGAACTCTTTAAAGTGTCAAAGAGCTGCAATCTCTGAGAGAAGGATATTTGAGTGATTGCTGCAGTGCTGAGGGACTTAAGCCTGTTTCAGGGAGAGTTGGGCATGAAAATACCCTGTAAGGTTTCACACTCACCTTGCTGACCCAGGGATATGGTAGCAAGTCAGTCAGAGCAGGGCCAGGTGTGCTGTACACTCCCTGTGCGCTCCAACAACAGGACCATCCCATTTTAGCAGTTCAGGTGCCTTGACACAGAGCCCATTCAGGCCTAACACTGCTCCTGAAGATAGTGCAGCAAATACCCCTCTTTTTCTCTTTAAATGCCGGAAGCTGCTTGGTTATCTGTGGTTGATAATAGTTGTTTCTTTCTAGGATCTCCTGCACAAATACTGTGGGCTGTTTTTCCTCTCTCTTTGTATGATGATGATAAATGACGACTCAGCCAAATGCAAAAAGATGGCGGCTTTGACGTGTAAATCTCTTCTCAGTAAGATCAGCAATGAAAAACAAGATCTCATGTTTTCGCTGGTCACAGAGTGGTTTCACAGCAAAAAGGTACTCTTTGGTCTTTCCACTGACCAGGTCTGAACTCTGTTGGAGGGCTGAGTGAGATTAACAAGGCAAGTGAGAGATTGCTAGTACCAGATCCAGTGGGTTGGATTAGTTGTTCCTGACTTAGCAAGAAGTGGTACAGCTTCATAAAGCTGCACAAATATAGGGACCTGCTGATGGTGTAGGTCAGCCTACAGACTTCCCAGCTGCATTTTGCTGCTTTCTAACAGTTCCACTTTTGGGTCGGGTATTTCACAGTGTAGTCTTCTCTCGGGTTAGAGGTTTGAGCAAGTTCCTTAAAGCTCTTCTGATCCCAGCGTTTTGTGCTGACTTTATCTCAGACATGCTTCATTCTGCTGCTGGCAACTGCAAGGCAGCAAACCTGGTCTTCCAGATCTGCTGTTTTGATCTGGGTGCTTGGGTGATAAGCTGTCCTCTAGCTGAACCCACGTTCTGTCCCTCTACGCTAATAGAGTTCGCATTCTTCAACACTTCTTGGTTTCCACCTTAATATGTTCAGTTTTGGTTTGTAGCTGTAAGCTGCCTGTTGCATTGTGAAGGGTTGCGAAGTAGCTCCCAGATCTCTGCAGTTGGGAACTGGGCTGGAAAAGATCTTCTGGCATTCAGCTTTAGGGTGCATTCCCAGGGATAACTTGTGCTGCCAGGTGCTTTTATACCTAGCTGGCAGCATCTCCTTTTGCAATATACTCTGAAAACCAGGTTCTCTTAAGGTGTTACTGCTACAGGCAGAAAGTAAGGGTTGCTGCCAGCTCCTGCACTTGGGAGCTGGAGGATTTGATTATAAAGAGTTTACAAGGGGTGTTATTTTTTGTGTCAGAGCTCACACAGGAGGTTGGCTGCCCAGGCGTGTGGTTTGTTTGTTGAAGTGGACGGAGTAATGTTTGAACGGCGGCTTGAAGCAGTCCTCACTTTGATTGAACAAGAAATCAACCCAAGGAAATTTGAAAATGTAAGTAACTTTCCTCCATGCATGAAGCTCGAGGAAAGAGAATTAAGAAGATGGAAAAAGGGAAGAAGCGTAGGAGAGATGTAGCAGTTGGACTTACTGTTCAGGACTGAGGAAGGACACAAAACACACACATTTGTTCTGAAGGGGACCTCACTGACCTAGAACCGTATTTTTTTGCCTATAAACCCAAATTTGATGTCATATGTCACAGCACGAGGGGAAAAGGAACTTTGCAAAGCCGCCTGGCCTGAGCCTGCAGCCATACAGTAGATAACCAGCAGATGGATATATTGCTCCTCGCAATGTGGGAAACATGTCTGCTAGCTGCAGAGATTTGTGTAAGCATTGCAGGTCAGGAGTGCGTGGCTTGTGGCTGTTTGCTTTGTCCAGCGTTACCTACAGCTTTAACTTTCAAAGGGGTTCCCTTCCTGTACCTCAGACCACGGTTTTGTTGTATGGAAAATCTTTTTAGTGCACATGATTAACTCAGAATAACAAGGCTGCCTCAGGTTCTGCTTGGCATGTGGTAATCCCAAAGGGATCCCAGTCACTGTGCCTGGGGAGTGGCCATGAATTTTACTAATGTTCAGCATGCTGCCCTTGCACAAGAGAGAAAAGAACCTCAGGATCTGTAAATTGGCAAGAGATGAAAATAAAATACCTGCAGTGATGAGAAATTTGGTGTAATCACACCCTGTGCTGTGACATGTACTGACAACTGATATATCAAGCCAGCTGGGGGTTGCAGGCAGGGTGAGGCAGCACACACAGTGTTGTCATAACAGCTCAGGGCTTCCCAGGTGATACAGGCAAATCTGCACTCAGCTGGGCTCTAATGATGAGAATCAAATCCACACAAATACATGCACAGACATAATGTGTGTAATTACTTGCATTTAGAAACCCAGCAGTTTGTTATAGTAATGTCTGTATGAAAAACAAGAAGAATGATTCTATTACAATCTCCTGCAGAGATTCTCTCCAGAGAAAATGCTTCAGTGGAGATGCTTCTGTTCTGTTTATATTGGGCATTGGGTACAAGTCAATCTTCTGGTTTTTTGAACGGTTGATCTGAAATTTATCTAGCGAGGATTAATCAGCGCTGTCCTCAGGTTCTCATAAGTATCTTTCTTGACTTGCTGATTTTATTAGATAACTGAAGAGGAAGAGGAAAAGGCTGCAGACAGACTGCTATTCAGCTTTCTTGTGCTGGTAAAAAAGCTAATCACAGAGTGCAACTTGATTCAATTAACCAAGAACAATGATGTTGTGAGCAGTATCTGGGGTAAGTATCATTAAGGAATTATTACAGCTGCGTTACCAGAAAGATTCTTTGTGTGCCTTGTGGTTTTTCACACGCTGATATAAGTGACTGAACTTTGTTATGCGAGGTTTCCATTCTGCAGAATGCTAACACACAGCAGTTACTGGGCAATGAAGGAGAAGTTGCTAATGGAAAGGTTACGTGGTTGATGAAAACAAGACACCCTCTGTCTCAGTTGCTGGGAAGTACTTTCTATTACCCCCAGAGCAAATAGTTGGAAACTATTGCATGTTTCACTATAATTACATTCTCTTGGATGAAAACATTGAGCTCTCCTGAGAAGATGAGATTTCCTTGATCATACATACCAGCCAGAAAGTGATGACACGTGGTAATAGTGCTCTAAATACTGTGTGTCTGTCAGGATGTGAAGACCTGGAAGTTACTTGATTCAAGCAATTTCCCCATGTGTGAGATTAAACAGTATCAGCCTGGTTTATTGGCATTTTGTTGCCCCGATTTTAAGTGCTTCGTTTGCTGCAATCAGAAGACCTGGTGTGGCTGGTTAGTGACTTTGAACAGTCCAGCCTGCCAGGTGCCTTTAGTGAGATAGCAGGTAACCATTGTTATCCTGGATTTTGGTGATGGGCAGCTCTATTTCTTCTCTGGAGCATCCTCAGCCTCTCTCCAGGGGGTTGATTTGACCATCAGCAGCAGGGCCAGCTGACACAAGTCTCCCAGCAGCCAGTTCCCAGACATCATGGGCAGATGAGCTGTGGCACCGAGTCCCTGAGGGGGCTGTAGTTGTTGCAGAAACCTGACTTGCCAGTCAGGATTGGAGCAAATGTCTTTTTGTGTTGTGCCCACTTTTCCTGTCCAGTTGGCATCGCTTTTCAGCAGAGGCCCCATCTCTGGGTGTTTCAAAGTGCTGTGGGTGCATTCAAGAACGCCTGATCACTGTGGGGACATTTGGCTACCTGCAGGTTTTTGCTGCTCTCTGCTTTGGCTGGACTGAGTTGCTAGGAAGTCTTTTATTATGTTCTGAGCAGATGAGCACAGTTCATTTCATTCACCTTTTTATTGCAGCATATGCTGTGGTAATTCTTGGGAGTGACCTGGTTCTATTTTTGCTCACAATGGACCATCTCCGGTGCTGAAAGAGGTTTTCTTTTCCCCAGATCATGTCCAGTCTCACCTGTGGTATCCTCATAGCTGGGTCTGGCTGACAGCCACTGAGATCTTTGGCTTGTTGTTTGCATCTTATAAGCCAGAAGATCTTGTCAACAAGTGGAAGGAAAGAAAGTCAGGGAAGAGAAAAAAGACACCAGCAGAGCTGTCTGCATCCATAGTCTTCTTGATTGCTGAACTGGACGAAAAGGTAATGATGTCTGTACTACTCCTTCACTCTGCTCACGCCCATTCCCTGACTGGGACATAAAAATAGTTCATAGTTTGGCACGCACGTTTCTCTTCTAGTTGCTTATCTGCTGCCTAATCCTCATCACTTAAAGCATTTGAGGAGGTGTGTCTGCTGCTGGGAGGAGGCTTCTCTGGGGTCTTATTCTCAGCAGCATAAAAATACCCTTCTGGATTGTAAGACACAGAAGTTGTGTTGAGGTGATCCTTTGGTCTCCCCTGGGAACTGCCTTTAGTGATTGCAGAATACTGCTTTGAGTCTCTGATACCAGCTCTCTTTCAGTGGAGTCATTCCTTTCTCCTTTTTCATTTCCCCAGATGAAGGAACTCGCGTTTGCATTCTGCCATCAGCTGCAGTCCAAGTTCCTGGACATGTCTCTGAGTGAGCAGGTAAGGGCAGGAGCCTGTCTGGGGCTGCAGGAGGGCACAGAGCAGGCCCTGGTGTGTGAGGGACGTTGTGTCCTAGTCAGGACAGCACTGCTGCTGTCTGCTGGTGGTGGCTCAGGGCAGATACACAGTTCAGGGCCAATTGCTCTGTGCTGAGGGCACCTGAGCAGCTGTGAGCCTCTTGGGGGCCCAGAAAGTCCCCGCTGTGGTGTCAGCCTACTTGAGGGGTGTCAGGGACAGAAAGGGGGAGCACTATGCAGGGCAGGACTGGGGTCTCTCCCATTGCAGACTCCTGGGTTGGCAAGTTCCTCTTTCAGATCAAGTCTTGGCTCTTACGTGCCCTGGTGCTTACAGAGGGAACCTGCAGTGACTGACTCCTCTGTTTCCACACTTCAGGTTATAAAGAATTTACTTTTTGTGGCAAAAGTTGTTTATTTGCTAGCCCCTGCCTCAGAAGAAGGTAAAGAGGCAGATGGAGAGCTCACCTGTGAAGTGGAAGAACAGGTCTCAGAGGATGAGAAAGATACTTCTGCTCAAGGAGAGGAAGAAAGAGAGGACACACAAGAGAAAGGCCAGCCAGCCACACTGCTGTGGTTAATGAAGAAGCTCTCTGTCATGGCGAAGAGAGAAGCAGCATATTCCCCTAAGGTCCCTTTAAAGGTAAGAACAGGGTTAGTCCCACTGCTTTTGATGAGGTGGGCACTTCTACAGGATAGTGTTGCTCTGGCTCTTTGCTTTCAGGGGGCAAGGTGCAGAGGGTGCTGTGAGCTGGCACTGAAGCGAGGATTAGGTGCTGAAGAAACAAGCCTTTCAGTTTGGGGTTCTCAGGAAAGGCTCGTGCCAGTCTGGTTCTTGCTGATGTTTCCAGCCTCCTGCGGGGTGGTGGAAGAGTGGTAAACCCCAAGGCACCGAGCTGGAGGGGACAGAGCAGTGCCTTTGAATGCCCAAGAGCACTAGGCTTATTCAGGCGGGGGAATGGCAGTGTGGAGTAACTTGCTAGGAGAAGGGGAGGGGATGTACGGGAGAGCATCAGGAAAAGCACTGTGGTTCCCCATGGTGCAGTTAGGTTGAGCTTTCGTGTCTTCAGCTGCCTCAGTTGAGGACAGCGAGGACAATCCTGTTGTTCAAAGTGTCAACAGCTGCCAGCCCAGTCCCAGCTCACACAGCAGGGGTTGTCTCTCTCTAAAGGCTGTACTTGGATGCAGTCAGACCCTGTAACAGCAGTGAGTTTGTGACTCAGGTGTCTAAAACAACACCTGCTGTGTTGAACAGTGATGCACGGCCCTCTCGTAGCAGTTCAGTTCAGTTAGAAGTTTCCTTCCAGCCTTCCTTACCTTCATGTCCCACACACTTATTTTCAGAGAAGCTGCATCTTTAAGTTCCTGGGAGCAATCTCGGTGGATCTGGGGCAAGACAGGATCAAGCCCTACCTTCCAACAATTCTCACCCCTCTGTACAGGGAGCTGAACAGCAACTATGCAGAGCAAGGTAAGGGATTTCCCTCACAAAGAGGAATGTGCATCACAGCTGTGCTTCAGTACAAACACCACCTGCCATTCCTTTTGTCTCATGAGGTGTTGATACTGTAATCAGTGAATTTCACCTACTTGCTGTCTAACCAAAACACCGGGAAGGGAGGAGCGTGTATGTCAGCTGAAGTAGAAATCTGCACGTTCAAAGACTGGAATGAAGTTAGGCACGCTCCTGTGTGCGAGTGGGTAAAGCCTGAGCATGTGGGGTAGAGGGAAAAGTGTAGTACTCAAGGGTGGGCTCATGGTGGCAAGACTCACGGAATCCTGGCTGAGGAGAGGAACTTGGAAGAACTGTTTGAAAGACTGAGGGAAGTATTTGCCCTGCTTTCAGTTTTCCCTTAACACCTCTTTGTAGCCTTTTTTCACCCTCAACATAATTTTTTTTTCACAGTGATTGTAGTTAATATATTGCCACTAATTACTGATTCCAACAATTAAGCCAGCCCTTGTTTTGCTTACCAGAAATGCTGACTGACAAGGCTGGAATCACCTTTATTTCCAACAAAGCCTATTCCACTAGAACCCTAGTGGCTATATATATAGAAAGTCACTTGTACTTCACCTTTGGGACGCTTTTTTCCTCCTAAAAAAATTTTTGCTTCTCAGAAGCATTATTTTTTGTTTGCTGGTTGAAAAGCCACTTGTAGTTCTCTGGGAAAGGTGGTGAAGAACCAGCAGATTTCACAGGTGCTGGTTTGGGCAAGGTCAATCAGTGCAGCCATCTTTTATTAAAGAGGAATCCAAACTATGCTCTTGGCTTTCATTCCATATGCTGGAAAGATTAAGTCAGTCAATTTTGTTTTAATAGATCCAACACTGAAGAACCTTTCCCAAGAAATCATAGAACTTCTCAAGAAGTTAGTGGGACTGGAGGCCTTTTCGCTGGCCTTTTCTTCTGTGCAGAAACAGGCCAACCAGAAAAGAGCAATGAGGAAAAAGCAGAGGGCTTTGCAGGTAAGATTCCACTTTCTCTTCTGAGTAAAAGAAATAGGGCTTCTCTAAAGGCCTGAGAGCTGCCCAGGCAGTTCTTTTACAAAACTTGGAAGAAACTGTGTATGATCAGCCTCTTGGGCAGGTTCTGGCTGATAGCGATGCTTTCCCGATTACCTAAAGGGCAAAGCAGCCTCAATACCCTCAGTTCTGAGGAACCAAAGAACACCCCTGCATTGTCTTAGCAGCCACCACTTTCTTAGGAAGTTCCTGATGTTCACAGGGACTGCTGTTGGTTGTCAGTGAACAAACAATGTACTATTTTTCCCTAGACTGTAGCAAATCCTGACATTGCTGCGAGGAGGAAGCTGAAGAGACACAAGAATAAAGCGGAAACCAGGAAGAGAAAAATAGAATCCCTGCGCCCTATGTACAAGGCCAAGCGACATCGAAGTCATACACTGAAAGATTTGGCAATGGTGGAATGAAAAGGCTTTTCCTTCCTGGAGGATTAATTTATGAAAAGTAGTATCAAGCTAAAGAACTAATTACTGTTTTAAAAAGTACTTGCATATTTTAATTGTATTTATTAGTATTTTTTATGTCCTCTTTTTCATCGAGGATCTTAAATAAATACTGTTAAATTTTTTCCAAACATGTATATTTACCAGAGCATGTACAGTTGAATGGGCCACAACTGATGTTTTATATTAAATTTTACTTCATTTGTAAGAAATGGGTTCTGTGATGACTGCATTCCTGCCTGTGAACACACTGGTCCTGGAGAGAAAAGCCTGCCTCCTGACTTTGATTTGGCCTTCAGTTTCTGCAGCTATACTGAGCTACTTACCTGTCACTTCTGGCTGAGATGAGAGTACAGGAATAACAGCTCATGAAGGTGGAAGTTAAATTCGAGTTATGGCCCTGGCACAAGAGGGCAGTAGGGTCTGCTGAAGACACCGACTTTCCTTTCAGACACCCACCGAATGCCATGGTGGCAGCCAGAGGTGCACTACTTGTGCTCTCTTGCTGTACTTCACTCCAACAGCCTGGCTGCACTCAAGGGTTACGACGTAGAACACCACCAGCTTAAGGAAACCTCTGCAGGTGTTCAGTGCCAGCTGAACTGGCAGCACTTGGACTTGTTTCTGTAAAGCAAGCAGCCTCTAGCAAGCAACACACCTCTGGGTATAGCTGACAGTTCCAGATTTTATTAGTGTTCTATCTACACCAATATGCTGGCCACCAAAACCACCAAAGGAAGGGGGGATGACAAAAAGACCCCAATTTTCCCAGCGAGTAAGACTTTCATACAAATTAACATAAGTACATTCTTTAAACAAAAAGAAAGAAATGGAGTATGATAATGTACACAGACATTCACTTATTTCAGTTTTACAGTTCGAGAGAGGCATCCACATTACAGAAGTCAAATTCAAATCTGTCCTATTTACAAGTATCTGTGGCCTGAAAATACTTAACTGCAGAAAGGAGGATGCTGGCTATAGCTGAAACTTCCTTGCACTGGTCAGTTTTGTATCACTGTCTGCTCTTCAAGGCCTCCACCAACCTAGGAACAAGATTAAGTCAGTTTACTGAAAAGTTGTTTCAAGTCTGCTGAAATACTTCTAGGACAAAACCAGTCATTCTTCTAATGTGGGCTCTTATGTCAGACCATCCACAAATTCAGTCTTATAAAAAAACCCACCAAATCTGTAAAATTATGCCTATGAACGAAGCATAACTAGACTAGTACTCACCATTCCATTGCTTCATCCAGCCCTGTGCCTTTAGTTGCAGAGGTTTTGAATATCTGCCATTTTCGGTCCTTCAAAGCTGGTAGGCCAAGGGCATTTGCCATTTCTGTGGGAGTCATGGCCTGTTCCATGTCCTGTTTATTTGCAAACACCACCAAAATAGCTTTCTTCAGCTCTTCCTCCTAAAAGAAAGGGAAATCGTGGAAGTTGTTGCAGGGACTTCTATGGAATTTATTTTAAGGAGAGAAAACCTGTATCATAAAAAGGAACTTCAGCAGCTCTCAATGATTTTGTTTGCTGATTTCTGTTCTGTAGAAAATTCTTCAGTGAAAGAATGGTGTTTATTTTCAATTCCAGTATGATATCCCATAGGAGCAGTTTCAAAACATGGCCAGTCCAAATCATGAAACAAGCTGGTAGTTGGATCTAACAAGGCACATTAAATGAGCTTGCAGGTATTTTGGGGGGCAGGGGAAGAGAGAGAGAGACAGGAAGTGTTGCTCAACTCATCTTACTTATATTATCCTCTTCTACATATGTTCTTCAGCTTCTAAACATAGTAGGATACTAATTACTGTCAGTCCTTCGGGGCCTGATTTTGCCACCACTGCAGTACTGAGCAGCTGTCCTGGCAGGCAGGTAAATTTTCATAAGACCTCAAGGCTACATGAAATTAACTGCCCGGATAATGCTGCCCAAACCCATTAAATACAGAGTGCAGAGTATTCAGTGCTTTTTTCAGTCAGAAGTGCTGCACAGGCTATGCTGAGGGCTGAAGTTTCACAAGTGAAGTTGAGCTTCACTTGATTCACTGAATCAAATTTCACAAATGCTCCAAAAAAAAGTTTTGATTTCTCAATTTGTTTTACTGATAACGACTGTCATCCTTGTTTTCTTACCTCTAGCATAGCAACAAGCTCTGATTTTGAAGTGCCAATTCTGTCTCGATCACAGCTGTCCACTACGTAAATGACAGCATCTGTGTTGGAATAGTAACACCGCCAGTAGGGCCTGCAGAAGTGAGAGAAGTTCCAGTCATGTCATTTGCATGTAAGCAGTCCTTTTCAGCCAGATAATTAAAAACAGATCACCCAGAGGAAGTAAAAACTGTCTCTGGGGTGAAAGGCCCCAGGAGGCAAGTAGAAGATACTTTCAAGAGGCTACAAAAATAAACAGACAGTACAAATATTCTCCAAGGCAGCTCAAAAAAAAAAAAACAAAAAAAAACCCACCCAAAAAACCCCAACCCAACACAAAGCATATCAAAAAGCAGCTTGAAAACAGGGAAAGAACAGAAATGCTGGGGACAGATTTATTTGGGAATCAGACTGCAGGACATTAGGTCCGTAACCGAGGGACAGGAAAGCAAAGAAAGTTTAATGACATAAGCATCTTCATTGCAGTCACCAAAGAAGGATAACCAGAGAAATCTTAAACGACTAATTAATACAGGCAAGTAATCAACAAGGATCGAAACAAACCACCTTTTTCAGAATTATTGTACTGAAACTAAAAAGGGAAGGAACCTTTATCTCACTGACTGCACCTTCCTTCCTAACTAACTACGCTGCACCTTGGCGCTGAGCGCTGGAAAAGGAATCACTAAAGGATCATACAAGGGTACTGATAATGACTCATTAAAAAACTTGTGAAGCCTGCTAAAAATTACCATCTATACCTAAATCCAACTTCAATATTCTTAAGAATGCAAAGCTAGGAAGTATCTTTTTGGGTTTTTATCACCCTCTCCATTTTTTCTCAGAGTGCTACTCCATTGCCTACTACACTAATGAATTTGTTTTTCAAAGCAAAACTGAATACAAATGAAAACACTCGCTTGGTTTTTTCCAATCTGTAGTGCATCACAGGTTTTACAAACTGAATTCCATCGGATGAAAATGCTCTCCTGAGAATGGGCTGTTTTTAAAACTTAACCAATTTTCAGAAGTGCCTGCTATGAGAATTCCAAGAACTTGGCACTCTTTAGAGAAAGTTAATTGACTTTAAGAAATCTATTACCTTATGCTTGTCTGTCCTCCTAAGTCCCAGACTTGAAATTTCAGATTCTTGTAGGTCACCGTCTCAACATTGAAGCCAATGGCTGAAACAAAGTTAAACAATTTCACTGTTGGTGATTTTCCTGTTTTTCTGAAGAATATCACAACACTTAGTTTAAGATTTTCAGACCTGAAAATATCTTCTAGCAGCATAATAAAGTTCATGCCCTTTGCAAAGTTACCCCCAACAAACATGATTCTTGTTACATTTTCTACAGAATGTAAAGTTAAATCATCTGATTTCTTCTTCTCCATGTTAAACAAAAGTGTTTATACAACCCTTGTCAAAAAAAAAAGGTATGATTTGCTGACACCATCCTACGTACAGCAACAATGACCTCTGGAATTCACATAATAGCTACATTTGGAAACAAAGGAATTATATGGTCCACAGTTACCATCTACTGATGCTAACAATCTTGAGGTCAAATGCTTTTTGCATTTTGCAGGGCAGCATAAAATATTCTTTTGTAGTTCTTTTGTCACAGAAGAATTCTTAGATGCAGCAGTGCAAGGCTCCCACAACACAAGGTCCTTTTGTTTATGAAGGAAGTGGGTAGTAAGTTCAGCTGGCAAAGTTTATGTGTCAGAGCTACAGGTAAATCACAGGCTAGAGGCAAATATGCTCCCTATGGGCAGATCACTTACTGGGAATGGTGGTCACAACTTCTCCAACTTGTAACCTGTAGAGAATGGTTGTTTTTCCTGCTCCATCCAGCCCCAGGATGAGAATCCTCATCTCTCGAGTTCCAAACAAACTGGAAAAGATGGTGGAGAAAAAGCCCCCTACAAAAAGCAAAAGAGAAAGGCATTTCAATGTCAGCCAGCTCTGTGGAGGATATGCAGAGGCAGACAGACCGAACTCATTTCATACTGGACTACAAGACGCTTCTCTTCTCCAGTGAAAAAAGACAAGTTCAGGTTGTTGCCCAGATGGCTGTGTGCTCAACTACACTATGTCCCCCTGGTTTATGTTGCCATTTTATGGTTCTGTGGTAGCTCACTCCAGCAAATCATGTTGCAGCAGCATCAGGCTTTCTCACTGCGGTTACAATTTTATTTTTTCCTTTTCTCTCATTTGCCAAAATCTGAGTCATCTTCTTTTTTGCTTGTATCAGACTCTATCTTTCCAGTGCCAGAGACTATACAAGGACCAAAAGAAGCCTGAAAGAATTCAGCATCAGAAGATGTTTATGGTCTTCCATAGGACCATCCACTTCTTTTTTTCTTAAAATTAAGTATAAATCAGTAAGTCCATGTTAAATCAGTTCATTACAAACAGCAAAGCCGCACTAAATCAAGTACATTAACGCTACAGAGAAGTCTAGGAGCTGATTTTAAATGTCCTTCTCGTTCTTTTTTTCAAAACTGGCTTGCCCCAGCACCTCATTTATTCTCTAAATGCATGCAAGAGTACTTGTGGCCAGGCTAATATCTGATTTATGCCTACTAGATTTTTAATCATAGAAAGAATACGAATGTTCTAAGCCAGTAACAATTACATTTTTTCCAATGATTTTTATAACAAACATATCTAATATTAAATGATAATTTTGTAAATACGCTTAAAGCCTGCAAAAGCTAATAAAACATCCAACAAGCCAGAATCACTGCCAACACTGATAAATATATCAGAGACAAAATAAAGAAGATTTGCAACCAAAATCCTACTGAAAGATGTTTTGATAAAAATTATTTCCTATGTTTGCTTGTCTAGGCATCTGTGATGCCTTTCCGGGGAAAGGAGGGGGCAATGAGCTTATCGGAGAGAGCAAGCAGAAGGAACTTCAGAAGGAACTCAGACTGATAACAGGTCGCTTTATTTCTTCTAAGCCCATCCCACCACAGAAGCCATACACACTACAGACCTGGAGAACAAGGAGACGGTATAAGGGACCATCAGTTGCCAGTCTGCACAGTGCTGCTCATGGCACCTCTTACTGCCAGACAGGCAAATAACCGTAAGAGAACTCAGCTGGAAAAAGGTATTTCAATAGAAACATCACAAGCAGAAGGCTACCACTGGTTGCGTGGAGGCCTAAGATTCGAAAATTCAGTCAGTAACTTTGCCTGCCGCCAGACACCTCTCACTCCCTCTTTTTATATGCTATCGTGTATGCTGTTCCCACACTAAACCACTGCTCAAATACCATCTGCAACAGGACAGGTTCGCGTCACTCAACTCTCAGATTCAGGGCCTCTCTTACATTCACTAGTCTGCAAGACCTCCTCTCCTAATTCATTCCTTATTAGCAGCGCATTACAGACTTGATTCCGAGTTTAATTTTGCCAGGTGTCAGGAGTACAGAAGCATGAGGATATGACCGAACACACCCTCCTGCCGCTGCTCGGACGATTCGCCATCGCCAAGCAGCTCCAACGCGGCCTCCGGGCGCTCCAGCGGCGGCTGCCCGGGAACCGGCCCGCGGGCAGGGCCTGGCCCGAGCGCAGGTGGGCATCGCCCGAGCGCG
>VZTA01004125.1:229233-277069 GCA_013398855.1 Mohoua ochrocephala
GGCGGGGCCTGGCGGCGTCACCGGCCGGGGCCTCCCCGCTGCCACCGCACCCCGCCGGCACCGGGAGCCGGGCGGCGAACGGGACCCCTCTGCTGCACAGCGGCCCGCTGGGAACCACCGAGTGCTTTCCAAAGGGGCCTGGCGTCCTCAGCCAGCACAACGCCCACATTACGGTCTTGGGTTAGGGCTTGGTTTTCTCCGAGAGCGGTGGAGAGACAAGGAAAACCCTGCTGAAACTCAACAGCCAAAGTCCAGCTGTGTAAAGCATTAATACCAAGCTGCTCCTATGGAATAGCCAACAGTAGTGCTGTCATCATCCCTCCATAAAAATGATGTCATCCATGTGATTAGGTTGTGCAGATAAGTAAATAAAAAGTCATAAAAAATGTGAACCATTATGGAACGAAAACTCAAGAGGAAACAGAATGTACAAGGCACACATGAACTGGGCTGTAAGCTCAGACTGAGTTAAGGGAGAAGTGCAACAGATCTCTTGTCAATAATCAATGATTACATTTTTTTAATAGCTTTTTTACAGAAGATACAAGGGTAGATGAATGTCTCATAGGAGAATAATCTAACTACAGAACCAACCTACCATTCACAATTGCTGGCTTCCTCCCCATGCACTTTATTCTGTCTTTATACTTGTGTTGAAGCAAGAAAAGCACAGAAACCTTTACTCCCCCCAGCCATAAGAACCAAACCTATAGCCATCACCTTCCATGACTTTTATCACTATTCTCATTTAAAATTGTTCAAAGAGAAGCAGCTTATACTTCTTTCAGCTGAAAAAAAGGCAGGACGGGGGGGAGCAGAAAGTAGCAGGTCACAGTACAAAATGAATATAAAACCCACACCACAGTAATCAGTCTACAAGTGATGAAATGTGAACCTTATGGTTTCATTAAATCTGTGTGTGAAACAGGAACAACACAGACAAAGATGTTTTACTTTCCTCTGAAAGCATCAACAAATGTAGTATCATCACAGCTGCAGAACTTCCTGTTTCCTTGATGTCCTCCATTAGAATTCTTTCTTGCTTGAAATTTTACATTATTCATAACTCAGTTAAAAACAATCCTTTATTTTGTATGTCAAGTTGGGAGCAGTAGGAAAGAATACACAAAACTCATCCACAGGGATAAAAAAAAGTAACAAAATAATTTTGACAGTATTTAGAAAATGTTTGATCTATAAAATGCAATGATGCAGAAGGCCTGCCCTAGTACACTGCTTCACTGGGCAAGCAGCATGTGTCAAGAGTCTTTTAGGTCCTTGATATCCTTAGGAGACCACGGATACGTCTAATGAGAGCTTGAATAAAGGTGTATCGTGAGCGAACCTTGGAATATAAACCTTCGATGTCCAGAAGCTTCTTCTGCAGAGATTCACCAAAGCTGTTCGTGGCTTCCATCTGAAGCTGAGAAACAGAGAGTTGATGCAGTCATCAATACAAAATCTTCTCTTCCTGAAATGCCAGCTCATCTTCCACTGCCTGTCAACCCCTTCACTATGATTTATTCTCTGACCTGCTTTCCAAAGAATGGGGTTTTCTGACTTCTCTAAGAAGTACTGCTTATTCTGTTTTAGGAATTATCGGTTATAATTCAGCTTCTTCACTTATAGTCAGACAAACACGTCTTCCAATTAAAATTTTCCGAGTCCTTTAAGGACTCTTTAGAGAGTCCGTGTGCACCAACAACATTCTTTCATTTATGCATATGTAAGGAGTCAATGAATTTAACCACATTCTAAGTATTTTACTAAAATGATACTGTACACTTTACTTTTGAACAAATTAAATAAATGACAGATGCCTCATTACAAAACACACAGCAACTTTTCTTACAATTCTAGATCTTATAAAGGTACTTGAGACTGCAGTTTTGAGGAACAGGGGGGTTTTTCTGCACAGTCATAGAAATGTCAGTGGGATTTATTAATAAATATCTTTTTTTCCTGCCACCTCTGCATCAAATTTACACAAACTATTAAATTGCTGTGTAAGTGGAAATTACTTCTCTTCTAGCATTCACATTTTATAGTCTCCTCAATTCCTGTTACCCTTTTGATCTCCTTTCTCTATAGCCTAGCTGAAGCTGACCTGTAGTGAACAGTTGGAGGATCACAGAAAATTGGGAAACTTGCCCTCATATTGTGGGTCTTTCAAGGATAACGGGTGTTTTCAGAAAGCTATTATTAAAAAACCACCGTTTGACTGGTTGGTAAGAGAAAAAGAATGATTACTCTCTTTTGTAAGTATAGTTCATTTTTTACTTAACACTTCATACTAAGATTCGAAGATACGTGCACAGCAGCACAAGTGCCATCTGTTTCACAATATTTTCCAAAACAAGTCTGTAATGCTTCACTAATCCTAAATTAAGTTATGTGCTGTTGGTGTTACTGCAAGTTGTTGAGAAGTGGGAGAACAACAGTCAGACTGCTCCCAGTAGCTGCATGGTAGCCAGGAGCATTCTGTACCCTGCAGCACTGTCTCATCTCACCTGTTCTATATCGTGCTGGCTCACTCGATTCAGTCCACTACTGAAATTCAAGCTTGGCTCTGAACCAAAGGAATCTGGCAACAGAAAACGAGATGTCAAAATTATGCTGGCTGCTCCACACTATCTCTGTATCAAGTCATATAACAAATTTTAAACAGTTCCAATTTGATCCAAAAGTAATCTTATGCATTAGAAATTACACTAATTTTTTGACTTAAATGATTTAGAGAAAGTACATCAAAATTATTTATGACACTCTTTATCACACAACATGGCACTTCAAGCAAAAAAAAAAATCTTCCCCAAATCACCTCTCCCTGATTTCCTTCCATTTTTCTTTTTTTAAAAAACAAAATTCAATGAACTTAAAATCTTCTGGTGAATCAATGGTGGCTATAATTCTAAAAATACTTCTAAAACCACCAATATTAACTTTATTTCTTATTTTCATCTTAGATTATTATATTGAAACATTTTCCTATAAACTATTTTGGATCACTGATCTGATTACATTAGCTGAACTTCACTTTGTTTTGAAGTTTGAAGAGCAGAAATTTTAAAAAATAGTTACTTTTACTTTGCTTTAGAGGTTATTTGTAATACACGAACCCCAAAAGTCTGTGAGTAAACATTATCAGTACTGCCAGTTCTACAGTGGAATATCCAAAGGTGTGCCAAATCCAAACGAAATCTCTTTTATTAAATATAAAAGGCAAGATATTAAAAGTAGCAGATCAATTTTAAAGCTAACTCATGGGAAGTCATTCAAAGGCACTTTGATGTTTGAGAAATGTTACCTTGCAGCCTTCCTTTCTTAAAGGACATCCTAGAGGACAGCAGCGGGTCCTGGGAGTCAGTGGGTGTGCAGTGCAGTAGGTAGTGTTCCAGATGGCGCCAAAGAATGAAGAGACATATTTCTATAATATCTGCAGACACATCTCAGTGAAGGACTCCAATTTGGTTGTCTTTGGGTTGTACATTTACTGTATGAGCATATTTACACACTTGGAAGCAGCTGAAGATGTCAGCTCAACCACCAAGAAATCAATCCACTGTCAGGGCCCGGTGAGGGATCGCTCACGCTCACTCTCATCATCGCCCTGCAGAGCCTTAATCCAGCCCTCGGGAGGAGAGCAGAGTGTGGAGTGCTCATGCGGTTTGTAAAGGAACCTCAGCTGCAGACAGTGAACTAAAGCCAAGGTTATAAAGGGATGGCAGTAACATCTTTGCTGATAACAGCTCAGTGTGCAAGAGCACATCTTTCCCAAGGGAGATGGCAGAGGAACATTCTGGTCTGCTGAAGACAATTCTTTTCTGCGTGACTGGTTATTTCCATAGAATTACTGGTGTTTATGAGATTTAGGTTTATGCAAAGTTGACTATAAGACTAGAAATTCCTATTATGATAGGCACATCAAAATTATTTTTCAAAGTATTTCTTCCACCACACTTGGACATGTGTGAATGTTTAGGGGGTCTGGATACTAAATTGAAGAGCTGGGCTGTAACAATTCCTTTATTATCATGCTGCAGAAAGTCCTAGCAGGGTCTCAAAATGAGAATTACTAACTTGAAAACACTTGTATTCTAGCAATAGCAGAGCAATGCCCTCCTAAGTTAATTGTCAGTATTTCAAATTTACTTTTTGTAAAAAAATTTTTGCCCAAAGTGGTCAGAAACCCAGGTAAAAACCCCCCGTTTCTATGTCTCTGCTTTTCTGGAGCATCACCTCGAGGGTCATTTCAATTTTAGAAGGATACAGGAACAGAGGGAGAGCAGCTTGGCTCGGTTATTTATTAGCTTCACCAGGCGCCGCCTTGCCAATACGTATTTTTGGGAAGTGGAAATCTTGTCGACCCCAGCTGGCATAACTGACTGACACAACTGTGACAGGAAGAGAAAAAACAGAAAAGACTGTACCACATCACAGAACATCAAGAGAAATAAGCAAGTAGGATTACTTATTAATATCTAGAACTTTCTTGTAAGCTACTATTTCTTTAAAACCTTGCTCTCCATTTTGAATTTGCATAATCTTGCTGACCGAAAAACAGAAAGATGAAATGTATCCCCAAGCAACTATCATGAAAATCACAACTTTTACAAAGTTAAGCCAAATATTTTCCCCTAAAGTTTCAGATCACTCATTCTATGGACCCCCTTCACCAACAGTAGAAAAGAATATGCACTACTTGCAAGTGGAACTACTCACTGCTTATCTAAGATGCTTTGGAGCCTTTGTTACAGCTATGTCCAAGTTGCTACAATACAGAAACTACGGAGTCAGAAGAACAATTACCTCTTTTATTTCATCTGGTGGCAGCTGCTCCACATTTTGCAGTTTGTTAACACTCTGACGATGGCTGTCATAGTAACTGAAGAAATCACTAGTGCTCTGTTTCAGCAGGTAGACGATAATGCCCAGGCCAGGCAAGTGCCAGTAAGGGACCACTGGTGCTTGTGTATCTAGACAAGATGTTAAAGATAAAAAAACAAAACCAAAAAACCTCAAGAAATCAATAAGGTATGCTCTCTGTCAATAACCTAGTGAAACACATGAAAGCACTGGCAAGAACATTTTGCACTTGATTCAGAAGTAACATAAATGAAAGTCTAGGCAAAAAGTTCTGTGGCTGGAGTAATAAAAGGCAGTCAGCCTAGTGCAGTACTGAGTATAATATGTGGAATGTAACTCGATTAGAAAACTTACTATTTACATATTTTAGCCATTCAACTGCATAATGACACAGTGTAAACTCTTGCCATGTGTTGTAAGAGAGTTCCAGTCAGCATCAAAACACATCTTACATGTCATAAATGAAGTCCTAGTTTAAAATAATGAAATCCAGCACAGAAGCTGAAAAAAAAATAATCTTGACCTTGTCCTGTCTTGTGCTATTTATTTACATACACACATTTCTTTACTGACATATGTATTTCTGAGGCTGTGAATGAAGTGAATAAAAAAAGAAGCTGTTTGTTTTAACTGGGATTGGTTTCCTGATTTGGCTTAGTGCAAGGCTGAACAAACATGGATTCCAGAATGAGAGAGTGAGCGGCTACAGTACTGGCATGAAGTGACTTAAAGAGGATGTGAAACTACAGTCTCTGGTTCATTATTTTGCAGTAGCCCAAATGTCACAACCTTCAGTCTCATAAAACAGCAAGTCAAAAATCTCACCCTGCCGAGGCCCATCTCGGTTGGTTGACTCTGACAGGCTGGGAGTAAACAGACAAACCGTGTGCTGAAAACTGGGGGCGCTTTGCAACATCAGTGACTCACAGTATTCCATCACGTTTGCACAGATCTGCCAACAAAGGGAAAAAAACCCAACCCAGCACGTCAATTACTGTATCTAAAGGCTTCGGAGCATTAAATTTTACATGGAAAAATGTCAGTGAACAACATGCTTTGCTCCTCTCTTCTCACCAGAATGTGACGCTTCTATTTTCTCATCAGTTACAGACTCTCTTCAAGTCTAACACTTGCAACTTTGCCTCTTTCCCAAACTTGCAAGCTAAAATTTCTGGATAATTTTAAGTCCCCTTTGGCTGTAACTTAGTGTTAGCCATTGCCCTCTATACCCAGCTTTCATTTTGAAAATTTCTGATCAATTTAAGCCTTCAAAATTCACAGAGTTTGTACCCCAAACAATAAAGGTTTCTAATGCAAATGTAAGTAAACACATTTTCAAAGGTTTCTTTAAATAAAATGTGGAATCCTCTATCACACTAAAACCAGTGTAGAGCATTACCGCTATCGTATGAAGTTAGGATAATTAAAGAAATGTGCACAGCAGGTAAAATGTTGAGACTGAAGGCTCTAGCATCTTGTGTCCTTACCTGTTGCATGGCCAACTCAATTTCATCCCTCCTGTTCACTCTGTCTCCCGCTGCGTTATCATCTTGCAGCTTGAACTGACGAAGTCTGTCTGATCCTCCAAACCGACTCAGAAGTCCCAAGCACTGGCGCTGCCATAAGAAATGAACATTTAAATCAGCATCACGACAAATGAAGTGCACGATTCTCTTCACTTCAGTGATACTTGTCCCTTAAAACACAGTATTAAGAAAGCAATGCAGATAAAATGTTAAGCACTTTTTAAACAAAATTTCAATTTCTAGTGTTTTAACTTACCTTGATTTAATTTAGAAATGAATGGCACCCTAAAACACTGACAATGAGAAATTAGGGCAATTCACAAGCGCACAACTTTGTCTTATGTCTCTTGCAGACTATTATACAGGCTACTATCAATGACAATTTAAGCTTACCTATTTTCACACCTAAATCACCTTTACCTAGACAGACAAAATCTGAAGATAAGTCCTGTAAAAGTAGAGTACAAAAACTAATTCTGTAGAAAAGAAATAAACCACTAGCATGTCTGATACACCAAATTGTTGAGCTGGAGACATGCTTGTGGCCAAAGTGGTAATAAAGTATTTCTGCATTATTTCACATGCTTTGGTGTTGACTTCAAATTTTTCTCTTCACATAAGATGAATCCTAAGCCAGAGAGGGAAACAGAGTCCCTGAAGCAACCCTGATGTTGCCAAATGTTATCTTTTCTACTGGACAGGAAAGTGTGGGGAGACACCAAAAAACAGACCACCAAAACCCCATCCCACTCCCACACGAACCACCCTCACTCCCACAAAAAAACCCAAACTACCACACATTTTTCTTGATGCTGGAAAACATCCCTTTCCTAACTGCTACTATTCAGAGTAAAAAACCAGGAAGAAACACATCTAGATAGCCAATTCTAAAAGGACAAGGGTTAAATATATGACTTTATTACCTGAAATCGCCCTATGTGTCCTTGTAGCTCCATCTGTGTCCCTTCATTAACATCCATGTCCAGCTCATTTAACACTCCTGATAAAAGATACAGCCATTAAATAACTGTTTGTTTGGGGGTTTTTTAACAGATTTATGCAGTACATACCTTTAAATACAAGCATTGATCAGAAATATTTCAGCCAAACATACAACTTGTATTTTGCATATCTTTGATCAAAACATTCAGGTATGAATGAATGCAGCCACCAGGAGATGCATGAGGGCATGTAGCTTACTGTTCTGGTAAGTAATCAAAGGGGGGTAAGGGGGAAGGGAGGCTGGCATGGAAATTGCAGCTGTTGTGCAAAGCTCTGTATACTGTAAGCAAAGAAGCACTTGGGGCTTAACCTACAGCTCTGCACTCCTTTCTGTTGTAGTCAGACATCTCTCCTGAACAAAGAAAGCCATTAAATCAAAATAGAGAAGTTATTTTGAACTGGTAAGCATGCAGAAGAAATCGCTATATCCATCACAAAAATTATTAGCCCTTTGTGAAGGTAAGTCACTCAAGAGAAATGTCAGTATGCTGATCTGCAGTGCTTCCCCCTGGGAAGCTTTCTTTTTTAAATAAATAAAAACACAGAAGACATTAAAAAAAAATCTATCTTCATTTCTATCTTCATTTCCTCAGTTACAGAACTTATTGAACAAAAATTCTTTTTTGAAGATACCACAGACACTTTGAACACTTCTATTTGCAAGTCACCTCCAAGATAAAAGTACTTAGTGTAAGGTAGCATGATGAAAAGAAAATGGAAAGTCAAATACATATGGGTAAGAGCACTATGTCTACTGCAAATCCACCATATTTACTCCAAGAACAATTATTTAACATTTCCCTATTTTTCTCAGAGCTCTACATGTCAAAAAAAAATCTGTATTGTCATAGATATTCTCTTCTGTCTTACTGTTTCTTAACAGAAAACAAAGCCCGAGATTCATGCAGATGGGGCTGAGACTTCAAAAATGCAGTTCCTACCAGGCAAAGCTGCCTTGCTGATTATTCCTGTCAGGGAGGCCAGCTCCTGGAGAGATCCAACACTTACATCTTGACACCTCAGGATTGCCTGGATAGTATCTGAATGGGAAATTAGAAACTGCAAAACCTGCATCACAAGAAAAAAAGAGCAAATATGAATGACTCAAAATTTAACGGTGAGCAGAGAGGAAGCAATGCTTTTGAAGAATTTTAAAAGACCTCTTGCACTAGTACCAGGATGGGATTTAAAAAAAAAAAAAAAAGCTTACTATCAGAGCAAAGGCACCTATAATTTATTTGAATGAACAATAGCAGTGATACCCTAGCATCTTTTGGAACTTACCTGTCCTGCTGCTTGCAAGTGTTGTGCCATGCTGGATGTGAGGATCACTTGGCACAGTTGAAGAGCTGGAAGAAGAACCTGGCGATAACGTTCCACTGGAGCAGGAATGAAGACTGGGGGATCTCTCATTGCATACATTCTTAGGAGGTTTAAAAAGAAGGGAGGGAAAAAAAAGATAAAGAGTGCAAGAAGACTGAAGTCCACTAGTGAGGCAGAGCCTCAGCCTACAGTCACTCTTAAGAACCTAAAACCCTTCATATTTCAATAAGAGGTCTGGACTTGAACTGAGTTTATATTGGAAAAGCAACACATTTATGATGCACAGCTGCTGCCAGACATTTTCAGTAAGCAGGGAAAATTACTTTGTATTATATTACACTAAACCAGATTACTTTGTTGCAGAAATATGATACCTGCTTACTGTTATATAAAACTAAGTATTCTCAAATATTTTAGGAAGAGTTGTGCTTAATTCTAGAGCAACTGCTAAATACAGACCTCTACAAATGTCCTGTAGGTTTTATACAATCTTATATGTCTAATTGGAACTTTCAAATAGTATCCCTTGTCTAAGTCTTAAATTTTTCCGAAGTGTTTGAACTCCCACTGTGTCACTAAGAACTGTTTAAGTTTAAAACAGGGACTGAGGCTTGAAATCAACTCAGGTAATTTCCCCTAAATATGGAATTTCCTTCTCTGAGATGTTCTCTTAATCATCTCACAATGACTAACGTGGCAACACATCAAGAAACTTGCCAAGCAATATGTAACCATGAATATTTTTTTTTAAAACACATCATAAAATATTTATGAAATAGCATTTAATTCACTGCTCTCTCAATGCTTTATGGGTGAGGACAAACTGCACTTCACCAGCTGCAAAGCCCCCAAAATAAGTTTACAGAGTAAGCTGTTTTTCAAACATTACAGTATAAATTATTTAATAATAATACATTAATCATTTCTATCCAAGATATGAAATAAGTTTTTATGTAGTCTAAGTAATTAGCATGCAAGTACAACCTCACACCCACTTATCTTCAAATTTTTCTCTCAATAAAAGATAGCTTTAAACTGAACTGACAGGTTTAAGAAACACACACACACAAAGAATAAACCCACAAATCATTACTCAAAAATCATGAGGCTATAAAAAGATGTGATGTGCTTCCAAGACACTGTTATGGTTTCATCATCAGCCAGGGAACCAGCACTTACCCCTGATGCTCTGTCTCGGGTCGCATGTCATACACTTGGCACTGTGCCAGCCGCACAATCACGCCAGACCGCAGCAGCTCTAACGCACCTTGCTGACTTTTAGCTACTCGAGTGAGGAACGCCTACACAAGAGCAGAGAAGGTTAAGTTCTGGAGATGCACAATCTGAGACTTAAAATGTCTACTTTCTCGCTTGATTTTAGCGTCATTTCAAATATATTATTTTAGTAAAATATCCTTAAGGAATGCCTTCAGTGCGGGTAGCTCAGTGTGTAGCTGCAGTGCAGCTGTAGATTGAGCTCCGGGTGGCAGGAGCCCCAGGCGAGAGCCCGTGAACTGCCCACCCTTCGCAAAACAAAGGGCAGGAGGGATGTGTGGCACCGGCTACAGGACCGGACACTCAGAGACACTGCAGGAGACAAGGACTCAGCTGGAAGACCCCAGACTCACTCACACAGATTGTGAGGGTATAAAAGCCCAGGGGTTCCTTTGTTCAGGGTTCCTCCTCAGAGGCACCAGCTCGAGCTCTTATTCTGTTGTTGCGCCATGATTAAATCATTTTAAGGATCCATATGTCTGAGACTGCCCTGGGAAACCTGGGGTCAAACCAGTAAGGACACCTGGTCTGACTGTGAGTGTGGTGAGGGCAGGGAGTCAAGTGGGGCACCCATTGGTCACTGGAGCCGCTCGCTGCAAAGGGGCTTTGGTCCCAGCAGTTAAAATCTCTGGTGGTGCAAATGTGACTGCCAGAGTGCTCCTGAATGGTCAGACAGGAAAGTTTCCTTAACATCTCTGAGTACAAACAATGCAAAGTGTAGACAAACAACTTTTACTAAAAAATAAAATTAAAAAATAAGCACTGTAACACAAAATAATTTCTAAAGTACCATTACCATTTTGGACTCGTAGGTGTACAGCGCCTTAAGCAAAGGGGGCTGAGGTGTGAGCAAGCTCTGAAGAGCCAGATCATCATCTGCTAGGCTGTCCACAAGCACCTTCAGGTAGCCACTATTGGAGAGATACAACAGCCACTGCTGCTGCTTGTCTACTGAAACAATGTGATCGAGTAAAGCCAATGCCAGCATCTGGGATGAGGGAAGAAAGAAAAATTAAAACAAACAAATCAAACCAGAATTAAATCTATGAGATCAATAAGATTTTTAATAAATACCTGGAAATGTGAAGTGCTAAGCAGTTTCTTTTAACAGCTTCTTATAAGCAGAATGCATTTCTTCACTACAACTGCAATCACTTATGTGAAAAATATTTTAAGACTTCTTGACACTAGTATGGTATGAGCCAATTACCTTTCTCAACTATTCTTTTAAAAAACATTACAGATATTATTGACCAATAACTAAGCCAAAATATTTTAATTAAGTATTGCTTCAAGCACAATTACTATTTAAAACTAGTTTGCCTTCTGACTAGATTCTCATCTACTGGCTACTATCAGAAATTACTTTGTCATGAAGTCATCTTCCCAAGGTGAGTAAATAAACTGGGAAGTCCATAACATAAAAATACTAACAAATAACTGTCACAGAGGTCCCTACCTACATCTTCTGCAGCAGAGCTTTCTACCCTTATTTCTAAACAATAGGATGCACAGCCTTGTTGAGAAAAGAATTCATATGCATGTATGGCTCTACTTTCAACAGCTTGAAGAATGAGTGGGAGGACAGAAACATGACACAGATCAAGTATCTACACAAATGTTCCAGTTTTACCTCATGAAACTGCCCATCCCTGCGGAGAAGTAAGATGTTCTTTAAAACAAACAGAACAGTAATTTTAAAAGAACAGATTCATTTACCCGTCCTATCTCATGGCCATCACAAGCATCACGACAGACCACCTCCATCAGAGCTGCCCCGTAACTCTCAATAGTTGCCATGTTTTCCCGTTGCAATTTACTAAACACATCTTCAGGAGCTGTCAAGTGTTCCCACATAGTTTTTTTAGCTGTAAAAAGCAAATAAAACAAAAAATGAAAAAATTCAAAGATAGGCATCTTAGCATTAGCTTAGCTACAGCTGATGCTACATCCTTCAAGGCATTCTCTCTACACCTTGCAACAGAAATGCCCCAAACAATAGTCAAGAGTTTGTAAATGAACTACAAATGTTCTACAAATCCACCCTTCCTTGAATATCATGCAGACCAGCCAGAGCAAAAAGCGTGTGCCTGTACACATACATCACCCTTGTAAACAGCCTGCTTAAAATAATTCAAACGTTCAGCACTTGTTACATAGAAAAACCTCACAGGCCTAAAACTGGAAGTGTTCAAGGCCAGGTTGGATAAGGCTTTGAGCAACCTGGTCTGGTGTCCCTGCCCATGG
The DNA here is from genome assembly GCA_013398855.1 of Mohoua ochrocephala. Classification (NCBI taxonomy): domain Eukaryota; kingdom Metazoa; phylum Chordata; class Aves; order Passeriformes; family Acanthizidae; genus Mohoua; species Mohoua ochrocephala. The sequence continues at coordinate 241,473 of VZTA01004125.1, forward strand.
CAGGGGGTTAGAATGACATAATTTTAAAGGTCCCTTCCAACCCAAACCATCCTATGATTCTATGAACTTTCACTGGGACCAAAGCATTCGGTTTGAGGTAAGTAAACAAGGTGATTTAAATGGGAGAGAACGAAACCAAAGTCAGTAATAAACTACAAAGGGGTCATAACAAATTCATAGGTTTTTGGTTTTTTTTCTTTCTTTTACTACTGTAGCTCAAAACACAGACCAAGTAAGAGTCTGCATGGAGGTACTAGCCTCAAGATTTTTTTTTTTCAACCCTTGTCTGAGTTCTAAGATTAAATAGTTATTAGAAACACTAACAATGCAAGTATTTAGGCCATTCACAGAGAGAATGTGATATTTACCATAAGCACTCTCAGACAAATAGCAACTCTGGTTGGCTTATTTTTTGGGGAGGGGGTGGTGGTGGGGTGTGTGTGAGGCTTTTTTGAGGGGGATCTTCAGACTAAGGAAGAGAAGGGGTATGAAATAATCCTTGGGGTTTGTTTTGAGGTTTTTTGTGCAGTTGGTGTTTTGGGGTTTTTTTGCTTTGGAATTTTTTTGTTTTGGGTTTTTTTAAATAGGATCACTGTGGTATGAGTGTGCATAAAGATGGGAAGGCAACATATTGCTACCTGAGAGCAGTTAGTTACAAGTAATCTCCAGTCCTTTGACAGTCTTGTAGCTATGACTTTAAATGGACACAAATTAAGTATCCTCTTTAGTGCTAGAGATCAGAAATTTAATATTCTCATCCAGAACAACAGATTTTGAATGCATATGCAGCTAGACAAGTCAGAATATAAAACAAGCATTGTTTAGCATAAGCCAATAATTTCAGAGGCTCTTGGAGCAAGATGTTTTCCATCTATTTCCAGAAGACAACTCAGCATGCAGAAATGGTACCATCTAGGGTTTAATAACAGCTTATTTTTTGCTCTTTTCCAAATACAGTTGGACCATACCTGCTTCTAAAGTGTCTGGTTCATCTGGTCTTTGGGCAATCTGCAAATAATAAAGCAGCGATCCATAAAGGTGCGTCCTCACTCTCTGGAAGCCACCCCCTGGTTAACAAGAAACATTTGCAATTAAAACCAAACAAATGTAAATTCCATAACATCATCTTCCACTAGCATTTAATTTAACTTTCCTATGGCAGTGGTGGCAGAAATAAATAAAACAACTAGATCCCTTAAGGTGAAGTTCTACTGTTTGCATAAAAGTGTATTTATGAATAAATTCAGCAAGTTTGTGCTCTTCCAAAAGAATGACACTATGAAATTCTCTTTACAGTCATTTACATATCTCTTTTCTGTTTGTTCAGATTTTTTTTTAAAAGTGTTTGGTAATTTTTTTGGTAGTAACATCACTTACATCTATACTAATCGTGTAAGATCCATCTAACTGACTGTAACAAAAATCTTCACTGCAGTATCTGAAAGCAGCTCAGCCCATCTATTTACTCTTGGCAGTTGGAATTCACGCACACACCCTGCAAAAGTCAACACACCTGTTTTCAAAATGAAATCCAGCAGCTTCTTTAAGATGATGTGGAGGGAGGAGTCACCAATGGAAGCAAAACCCATGAATATGCTCTCAGAGCCAGGCGATGAGGTGAAAGAACCATCCAGCATCAAGACATATTGGGACTGTCCCGCCATAGGGAGTGCAAGCGGCTGTTTCTGCTCCGTTTTCACAGACTGGCTCAGGTGGGCAGTCAGGGTGAACACAGCCCCTGCCACCACTGGCATCAACTCCTGAGCTGCATCATCATCAAGGATCTTGAAACAGAAGAAGAAAGAAGAAAAAAAAAAGAGGCAAAAGGAAAAAAAAAAGTTTAAAAGTGCCTGATTTCATGAGTTATTAAAGCAATTAAATTAGCCTCTCACAACTATTTAGTATGCATAAGAATTTCATTAACATGACAGTATTTAAAACACATCAAAATCAGTAATGTCAGAAACTTGTTCAGAAACCTGAGTTGAACACATTTTAATTGAGAAGACCATTAGCCTTCTGATTTTTATTTCCATAAATCACAGACAGGCTGATAATCAAATCTGGATGGCAGAAAGAGAAGAAATGTGTTGACATTTGAGAGATACTTTATTAAAAATATCTAAACCTAAGCTAGGGAAGGAACAACTGGCACTTTCTTTGCTTTACAGCTATTTTATTACCATTAAAAATGTGAAGGTACAACTTGAAAAAATCCAAAGAGTTGAGCATCCAAGAAGCATTAAGACAACGTGGAAAAACACTAACAAAAAATTTGCGTGTACTATTTTTTTCACCCTTACTTAAAAGGTAAATCTGGTATCTTTATCACTAATACTGAAGGAGCTTTCCTTTTAAGCAATATAGTCATTTTGAACAGTAGTTCAATTATTTTCAATAGACAGTAACAATTTTTTTTCTCAAATTTACAAAAGTCTTCACCAAAGTGTTACAGAAAATTAAGAGTCTGTAATTTCTTCTCTGTAAAGATTTTAGGAAAGAAATTTCTTCTGCTACTGAAGGCTTCCCTTGTTTCCTGGTTTTTTAAATTTTGTTCACATAAAAAACAAAACCAGCACTCCACTAAAAAATACGTAACTTTTAGGTAACTCCTACAGAAAAAAATAATGGAAGTAACAAAAACAAAACCCTAAAAGGTTACTTCTTCCTTTGAAAAGATAAAACATTTTCATACATATTTCTCAAAACAAAACTATTAATCAGAACTACAAACCATGTAACTCTCACAATAAAGCAAAAAAAAAAAAAAAAAGCCCCAGCAGCCTGAAAAATACAATGATCCTTCATTAAATTTTGCCTTTTAGAATGGCTGGGTCAGTCGTAACTGTCTAGTCTGTCTCAAAAATTATTACTATAACTCAGCAGTAAAACAACTAGACTTTTAAGACAAACTCTCACACTTCCAAAAGCTTTTCTAATTGTAAAATCTTTAATTTTTCTATTATGAAGCTTCATTCAAGTCTTTAATTTTTCAAAAGAAGCAGCAGTAGGATTTGCAGTGAGTCGTCTAAATGCAATAAATCAGCAAATGCAGTAGTTTGCCTTCAGCCTTCAGAAAGTTCTTCTTTGTTTCTCATCAAAGCAGGCTGTTTCTTTTTCACACACCTTTTCCAGACTACCATCATACTGGATTATACTGAAATATCTTTGAAATCTGTCAATATATGGTTCACAGTTCAGGAGTAGCGATGCAAGAACATAGAGTATCCCCCCTATCTAGAGTGCATTCCATTTCAGCATAGCAGCAATTGGAAAGCTAGAAAGAATAAGAAAGGCAGACAAAATCTTTTTGGATTGCAATCAAAATTGCAGCACTTTCATGTAAAACGATGCAGCAACAAAGTTCAAGGAGAGGGTTGATTTCCAGCAGAGCACTACCTTGTCGTGCACATCCTGCAACAGATCCCGGATAATCAGCTGTCTGTCCTCAGCCTGGATGAGATCCTGGGGGCAGGCCGTGAGTATGATTTCCACCAGCTGTCTCCATGACTCCAGAGCATGCCTCTTGGCATGGAGGCATTGCAGCAGCTTGTTCCGCTCCACTACGTACTGCAGGATAGTGTTGATCTCCTGAACACCCACCGCAAAGAAACTCAGTTACAATGTGCTAAAAGAAATCCATGGCAAAGACAGAATTCAAGATGGCAATTTCATCTATTAGTAATAGTCTTCAGAAAAAAATGTTAAGTCTTCAGCTTATTAGAAACAAGCTGCTATTACTACTTTAACAAGGTAGCCCATTCCATTCCTGAGATGCTTTTCACAGGGCCTTTTATCATGAATGTCTCAATCTCACAGGAAAAAAAATTGACCAGGAAAATTCTTTTCTAGCACTTTAAAATCAAAACAAAAACAACTATGAAAAATCTATTTGTGCCTTTTCTTCCCATTTAGTCTGAGTAATTTCTCCTTTATCTTTTGCATCCATTTAACCAATTTCAACTAAATTTAAAAGATGGGAGGAAACTCAGAAAATAATTCAGCTCCAAGCTCACTGAAACTACATCTGTGTAGAAGAAAGGAGAAATAAATTGGCATCCCCTGTGAGAGAAAGGCAACATTAACTTGGCCGTAAGATGAACACACTGTACTTGTCAAGAACCAATCTTGACATCAGTATGTAACTGCTTGCTGTACCGTGGGGTGGGAGCTGCAATTGTTATCACTAATGGGGAGGGAGGAGGTTAAAGAGAAAAAGAAAACAGAGTCCAGGCCTGCTGTTTAGAGAACAGTATGGTAAGAAGTAGCTTAGCTTATCTATTTTGGGGATTTTTTCCTTCAGGAATTACTAAGTTAGGACTCAAATCCACAATCTTTTATGGCAGAGCTTACTGCATGACAGGGTATGAAATCTACCAAGAGCAACAACAAACAGTAGTTAACTTTTTCTATGCTTACCTCCATAAGTAAAGGTCTCTGGCCTATTGCTGCCATTCCTTGAAGGGCATTGACTTCTGCAACCAGAACTCTGTGAAGGTACTGGAATTAAAAGTGAAACTTTAATGATGACACAGTTTAACCTGGCAGGTAGATAAACACCATGGAGCCATTCACTCCCTGTCCCAGTGGGGTAGAGAAGAGAACTGGGGGGAAATACAGTAAAATTTGTGGGTCGAGATAAAGATAGCTTAATAGGATAGAAAAGGAAGCGGGGGGGAATAACAGAACATACAGAAAAATACAAACAAGTGATGCACAAATGCAATTGCTCACTACCTGCTAACCGCTGCCCAGCCAGTTCCTGAGCAGCAGCCCACAGCCAGCTTTCCCCTCAGTTAAAATACTGAGCATGATATCATATGGTATGGAATATCTCTCTGGCAAGGTTTGGGGTCAGCTCTCCTGGCTGTGTCTCCTCCCAGCTTCCTGTGCCCACAGCCTACTCACTGGTGGGTGGTATGAGAAGCTGAAAAGTCCTTCACTAAGTAAATACTGCTTAGGAACAACTAAAGGATCAAAGGGCTAGGAACATTCTTCTCATCCTAAATGCAAAACACAACACTATACCAGCTACTATGAATAAAATTAACGGTGTTTGAGCCAAAACTAGGACAAGTGACAAAGGAGATGTATTCCTACCTCCTAAAAGTATCTAGGAGATAGCTACATAGTGACAGATGCAACAGATGGACTGGGGTTCAAACAAGTTTCACCCATTTTTTAGGGTCACAAATTTTTCGGGACTATTAATCATACACTTGTCAAGTACTCATCACAATTTGACACAATGTGACAGTAAAGCCTCCAAGAACTACTGCAGTACACAACGATGTTGCACATGTGATTGTTACACATATGTAGTGCTAGGAAGCTGTGTATTGGCAACCGAAGAAACACAGAAGGTAGATGTAGTATCACCTGGGTGTTTCAAGATGGGAAAAACATTAAGATAGAAAATGCTTCCTGAAAGTGTCTTAAACTGATGCATCTGTGTACTGCACATGAGAAAGCAGTGTGTGCAATGTAAAAGAAATAAACTAGCCTCAATAGCTTGCATAAATTAGGCACATATCTGAAACATACACCTTTTACGTGAAAGCAAGTTTCAAAGTATTATTAACACACTGATTTTTTTTTATTATTAAGATCTAAAATAACACATGCAACTTGAAAACAAAGACCAATGCTAACCTTGACGTTGCAGACCACTTGTCCACGTGCATTCTTGTGCTCACAATTAGCAATGACTTGTTCAATCTGAGCCCGGTCAAAAAAATCCAGTTGTAAAGGCTCTGGAATGTCCTGACTGAAGTCAATTGAATCCAGGATATTTAAGATCTTTCTGCGTACTGGAAATACAAATCAATTCAAATTGTATTCAGAAGTATCAAGGAGAAAACAAAAAACTGACAAAAGAGTGTAATTTACCTTTGTAAATCTAAATCTTAATGTGTAAAGTTTCAAAAGAAAGCATTAAATCTTCATAAAGTGCTATCAATCTACATTACAGGTTTAAAAACATTTTCTAAAGCCTTAAGTTCTTAATATGTCTTATATTGTATTGTTCTCCTGTTACATAGAAATGTAATACAATATTTACAAATATGAGATACTAATTTTTTCTCCTAAATGAAACCAGTCTGGTTTATAATGATAACCATTGCAGTCTTCTGTTGAGACACCATAAGGAATCTGAATTTATTTATTTATTTATGTGGGACTTATATTTTTTGCCATGTAAATACGAATATGTTTGCAACAGTCTCAGTGTTTCTACTGTTAGCAATAAATTTTATAGACTGCCACTCTCTCATTTCATCCTTGCACAGATACTGAAACACGCTCCTCAAACTGCCTTTCCAGTTCAGTATTTTTCACTCATTCCAACCATCTATATCAAGGTTCTTTAATTTATTTTTTCCCCACACTAAATAAAATTGTTTCATGTACTGCTGCTGTTTAGAACACCTACTACTTTCTTTTCCAAAGCGTCCTTTCTGGAGGTGGCCCTCTTGCCTGTTCAGGACCAGATACACTTTATTGATAAATAATCAGCGGTCATAATGGTTACCTTTGGAAGCAGTGTCAAAGTGGAGAAATCCACTGACTGATCGACTTTCATCTTCCATCCCTCCTTCACCATCAGCTGAAGGTAATAAAACACAATAAATAAATAATATAAATAAATAACAAATAAATAAATTACAAAAAACAAATCTAAGTGAAAGATATGACCTACTTTATTAATAGTGAAAGAGAAAGAGCACACTGATAAACCGATAAACCTTTCTTATGAAAGTCTTCTAATACAATACAGCCTTGAATTGTTAATAAAAGGAAAATGATACCTATCTGACAAAAGCTATCCAATTATCATTTACAGATCAGAAAGTACTAGAAATACCTAAAAAGACACCCCACCCTCCAGTATGAATAATGCACTTGGATGGACACTGTAAAATGAGTAGGGTATCTGAACACAGTTTCCCATACTCAGATGCCCACAAGGATGAAGAGAGTGTTCAGGCTGATGAAAGTAAGGGAAAACATCATACTGCAGTAGCCTGTTAAAATATGTTCCATTTATTCTACTTTCTTCACACAAAGAGTTTTATTGCCATCTGGTTTTATTTTTCTTGATTTACTTCTACCCTGTTCTAAAACTCTGAAGTCTTGCCATTTTATTTAACATTGAATTCTACACCACATTGAGATGAAATACCATTTTTGTGACATCATAATGTTAAAAGCAAAATTGACCTGTAGCTACTATCTTCTGTGAGAGAGGGTTGAGAGCTTGTGACAGCCATTAAGACTGAGAAACTTTGTCTAAAACTGTTTATCATGGAAGACCCTCCATCTTCTCTATATTGTAACAATTCTGAATGGTAGCTCAAAATAAATTATTCTACAATTTTCATTTTTTTTAATATTCCCCTCTCCTACCTCATAAACTATTTCGAATTATTCTATCAGCAAGGAACAAAACGATGCCCTGATCTCTTTCACTTTGGAGTCTACAACCACCGCCATCTTTCTTCCCATCTCTCCAGTAGCAATTCTGCACATGGTATCACAAACGAACTGTCACAAGCTTATGCAGGAAAGAATTCAACTGAAGTCTCTCATAGTCCATTTATTCCAGCCTTTTTACCCTCACCATAAGTTCCTCTCACCCAAGTATGGTTTCACAGGCATGTCATCGAGCAGCAGATGCAGCAGTCTCTGCGTGTGGGAGCGCTGGCGGTTCAGCGATGTCACTCGCATTTCGATAGCTGCAGTCTTCATTAGCCAAGACATTTGGTTCAGTGTTGAAATCTCGTGTTCTGGATGGGGATAAGGCAACAATTATAAAACTGAGCATAAATAATATTACTTACTCCAAGGAAAGCATTTTTCATTTGAGAAAGCTTTTAGAGGATGTCATTATTTATTATTTGCTTAGCAATTGTTTACGAGACAAGAAGACACAGACCTGACAAAAGCCAATAAACGAACATGTGGCTATTTTGAAAACAAATGATACACATACATGCAATTAAGCACATACACATACACAACAAAACTGGATACAACCTGTTAGAACAGTCATTGTGCAGAATGCAGTGCTTCGTGAGCAAATATGGTCAGTTACAATTTCAGTAAAAATAACCAGACATTTACCCAAGTGAACTATAGCTTTAATTCAAATTGGTGAGACTGGAACACAGGTCTCCTAGAATCTTCCTATTCTATATTCATCCAATTTAGATTCCTAAGTTCTATAAGAATCGCCTACAGCACTTTATACATGCTGGATACATGTACTTGAATGCTAAGTTTACTGTCATTGAACAAAACACTAATGGTCTAGCATCTGATAAAGTACATTTATTCAGTTTAAGACACCTGAGAAATATTGATTTGAAATATAAAACATACCTATAAGCTTAAAAGTACTTTATTCAAAGAAAGGGACGATACAGATGGTTACAACCATCAGCCTTATATTCCCTTCGTTCTTTAAAACACTCTTTTCAGTATTTTTTTTCTGTAGCATAATCTAACAAAACTACAATGATAATTGCAATACAGATTAGGATGTGGTCCTGGAGACTTGGTGCATTCCAAAGCTAACATTCTTTTCCAAAAGTTTAGCATTTATAATTTGAACTTCTTAAGTAAGGGAGAGTTCAATCTTTAAAGAATTAAAAGATTAGCAGAGCCGGTAATTAGTTCAGTTTAATAATGCTACCTATGTTTCTTCTTTCATTCCTAGGGAGTCAAAGAATGCATTGAATTTTAAGCATGCACAATCTTATCATAGCATAAAAATTACCTTTGATAGAAAATGGCAAGTACTGAAGCTGAGTGAATAAGAAATCCTGACTGGTCCTCAGATATCTCATAGTTGGACCTGAAGTGTCAGAGCATGCACACAACTGATAGATCACCTGACAATCAAAAACAGTAGAGATCCATGTATGGAATTTATTTTAAAAACAAACCAACCACCAAATCAAAAGATGCATTATACTGTTTTACTGCTCAAACAATATTACCAGTATTTACAGTAAGTTTTCCATCAGCTTTCTTCAAAGTTGAAGATATTATTTGTAACAGATGGTGAATTATGATACCAAAGGACTACCAGCATGTGTAGACACAATGGTTATTTGTTCACAACACGACACTAGATAAGCCTGTGTGTTTAGCTCACTTAAAAATGAGTGTCTTTGTCTGTCTGCACATCCACCAAGACAGGAAATGTAATAAATTTTCCCCACTTCTACAGAATTGCCTTTTGCCTTTAATAATGTTTAATATTCCTTTCTAGAGTCCATAGATTTTCAACATGATACAAGTGTGTAATCATATGATTCTATGACTTAAGTGCAAGCATCAGGTACCTTGCACATCCACCTAACTCAGCTGTCTCCCCCACCTCACCGCCTCAGCTGTACATACGTCCTCTCACGGCTACAGAATAAAGCAGAGAATTTCATTGCCTTAGTTGGAGTTATAAGTTACTTACTGTCAAACTACACTTCCAAAATTTAAAAAAAAATTTAAAGATTGGTGTATTGTCACAATGGACTTAAAAGCTAACCAAAAATATTTAGGTTTAGTTTTATAAGTATGTCCTAATTCCAAGTTTCTGACATGAGTGCAGACTCTTTGATTTCTATGATGCTACAAGATAACATTTTTGCAAACAGAAGAAGGTCAAACAGAAAGAGTTCAATGTATATAAAAACCTGACAGATTCATTTTAAAACTATTATCAGAGTCATCAACCATCTGTGTTCACCAACCAAGAAGTAGCTAATTTTATTTAGAGCCTGCTTTCAGTATATGCCAACTGGTAATACCTGGTAACAGAGTTCTGCAAGATGGGGGGATTCCCGAACTGCTGTAGGCCCATTCCTTGTTTCAGTACCCTTCTCCAGTATGTTCAAAATAGCATGAAGGCAAGTCCGTGGGCAACCCAAGACACCTGAAAAGAGAAAAATAACTTGACATTCTTGATCTTACTTTCCTCCATAGCAAATATAGGTTAGTACACAGAAATACAGAACCTTAATTGTTCAGATACCTTGTGCTGCACTATACTGCTCCACAGAGCTGCAGCAAAAACATCTGGCAAAGTTTTATCACCACTACTTAAAATCAAAGAAGGAACCATGTTTCAGCAAAAATCTAATAAAAATATTTATAGTTAGTCTGTAGGCTTTTGAGATGCTGGTGAATCAATTTGAATTCTTGCTTTTACACTTTTAAATGAATAGCCATTTGACACTTTCAAAGAACAGCTTTAAATAATTCCTGTCTTAGTTTACAAATACAGCCATTTTATGACTAATGCTCCTAAAGGCACCTGACACTGCAACCAAGGGGAATAGGGAGAAGATTTTAATGCTGAAGTCAAAATCCTGTCTTTTTGCATTCTTCCTTTAGCCAATTATTTCTTTAATCGACCCAGAAAGAGGTCCTGAAGCAGTAAAAGCATCAATAACCAGAGTTCTTATAGGGGAAATCATCTTCTCTGTTTGAACATGCATAATTTATGCTTTAGCAGGAAATTGTTATCTTGAGGTAAATGTCTTACGGTCATTATTTCTTCACATTATTAACATGATAATTGAAAGATGTGGGCAAGGTTCTCTCACGCCTTTGAGACACATTTCCTCATCAATGACCTAACATATGATACCTTGTAAAATTGTGTGGGTGCAGATCAGTTATCTGTATTGTGTAACTACTGAATTTCAAAATATCTGAAGAAATAAAATTCAGGTCCTATCTACTCTTCATTTAGAAGAACTAAAAACTGCTTGGCCATAGCGTCCAATACAAACCTAAAGATAATGAGAAATATTCTTCTCTAAATAACTAAAATCAAATTATTCAATGTTTGTTCAAACTTGTTTATATAAAACATCCTTTAAAACAGTTGAGAAATAACCTTGTATTTCAGACTGGAAGGGACACCATGACATCTCAACACCAAACTACTGCTAGGTTATGATATCAGACCATTGTTCAAGGCTTTAGACAGTTGAGTCTTGAAAACTTGTAAACATGAAGACTGCATGCCAACCTATAGCCAACTTGCTTCACTGTCTTCTGGTGAAAAAAATTCTCCTACATTCAATTTGAGCCTCTCTTGTTTTAACTTATGCCCACTGCCTCTCGTCTTCCTGCCACACTCAGAGCTCTGAAGAGTCTGGTTTTATCCTCTCATTAATGTCTTTGCAGGTATTCAAAGATTTCTATTAGGTCCCCTCAAAGCCTTTCTCTTTCCCAGACTTCCAGACTTTCCTCAGCTTCTCCTCATAGGCTGAGTAATCCAGCTCCTTGACCACCTCTGCTGGACTTGCTCAGTCCGTTTTGTAAAATACAAGTTAGAAATGAAGGAGGCAAACAAGACACATAGTAACCCACTGTTATTCTCACCAACTCAACTTTAAAGCAACAGGAGTGATATTTCTAAAGTTTTCACTGTCATACAGATATATATATATATGTATAATTAATATATTCATATATTCCCAGCACTAGAATGAAATCCCACATGTTCTAAAAGGTTTTCTTCTACAATGTTAAAAAACAAAACCGGTTTTCTTTCCTGTAAATAATTTTAAACAGGAGTTTGAGGAGGGACAGGACAGTAGCCAAGTAGTAGAACTAGTCCAGAGTGAAAATCCGTTTTGTAGATTCACATGTTGTCTGTCATATGTAGGTACTAATACTTGGATCATCAAATCAATTTCTTTGTACTGGGGACACAAGTATGCTGTATTAAATAGTAAATAAATTAATGTTTCACTTCTAAAGTATCATTTTCCCTCACAATTCTAATTTCAAGTCTGTTCCAAAATCCCACTTAAACAAAGAATCAAATCCTGAAGTAGTTTAAAGGCTGCATTTGAGTACTAATATTAATGCAGCTTTCGAGGACTTGAACAAGGCCTGTTGTCTTATTCTTAAATTGAAGAGGAACTGCTTTTCCCCATGAATTTTCCAATAAATATTCTCAGTGTTGGTAACAGAACTGACTAAATGGCAGATCAACCTCTCCTCTTCATACCTGGATCTTGCAAATTTGTGGTGCTGACAGGTTTCTTTAGTTCGAATCCCAAGAGATATAGAGCCAGGCTGGGAGGACTGCACTCAAGAGAGGTGATAAGGAGATTCAGAATATGGATCCTTGTTTCATGATGGATTTGTGCCCTCTTCTTTTCAGGCTCCAGCTCTTGATTAGAAAAAGAGAAAGGAGAAAAAGCAGATGTGGTGAACAACAAAGTAAAAAACCCATCTGATAGAATAACCCTCAGTGTCTTCAAGTTAAATACAAGAATGTTGAGGAATCAACTTTTATTACTGCAAAGGGATACGAGAACAAAATTCCAAATTACTGTTAACACAGCTCTAAATAATATATCCAAAGCAGTGTTAAATACTTGTCTTCTGAAAACAGACTCAGTTTGTAGTTGGCTCATCATACTGCGGACATATTTTAACAAAACATAGGCGCTTTCCATTCTGTTAAAGGTCCAATTCCACAGAAAACAGAGGAAGACTGTTTCCTTTTTACATCTCTTTCATTAATTTCATTCCATGCAAAAGACAACTGTTTAAGCCACTTTAAGAAGCCTTTTACATACCTTCATCTGGATTAATTAATTCTTCTGCGTCTTCATTGTCTAAACATTCCACGAATCCAGCCATCAGCTTCTGGCTAACACTCTGTATTCAACAATGGAAGGATGGAAATGAAGAGAATTCTAAGAGTATTAAACCAAATACTTTTCATAATTCCCTTCATGTAAGTTGACAGAACTTCTAGATAAAAATTATATAACCTACTTAATAAGCAAGAGTTAAGAGTCACAGCTGTTCTAAGAACAGGTTAGCAATTAGCCAGTGAACAGAAAAAAGAAATCTACTGTTATTACATATGCTAAATTATTCTCACAGATTGAAGACTATAAAGTCACAAAAAGATCTCCGTATCTCAAAGAATGTTGCCCTTCTTCTTCTTGAAAACATTCAAGATTTTGTTTTTTTCAATTAATGAAGTAATTGTTTTTCCAATGCCACAGTGAAAGACATTTTAGAGGTGGGTAGATATAAAACAAAATATATATTTTAACGCAGTTAACCTAGAAACCTATCCTTTAAAGAAACATTATGAACCCCCAGTATTTCTCCATCAGTTTCTCTTTCCAGATTCAAAGAAACAGATACTCACCTGATCATGTGTGAAATCACCAACTAGTTTTATCTGGATGTTGGAATTATCAGAAATACAGCACAAAATCTTGGCACTTTCAAAAGCCAGTTCAGGATTGCTGTTTCCATGGTAAAGATACCTTCAAAGACACAAGATTATGGTAATGAAATTGTTGAGAATTTTACTTTTTCAAGATGGTAATGCACAGATGAGAAATTAAACAACATTTAGAACTACAACATTTACAAATCAAATTACATGAGATAACATTAAAGCTTCAAACAAAATTTCACTCTATATGAAACAGTGAATGCTCCTCCGTTGGGAGAGATGAGTAGGCTGAGCAGGGATAATAACCTTTCCTGGAATTTTTACCATTCTTTTTATCCAAAATCTACATTAAGCACTGCAGCATAAGTTAAAACAACTGCTTGCAGGCATTTATAATACAGTAAATAATGGACAATACTGTAAAACATGGCCAATAGCAACCAAATATGTTTAACTTCCCCACTCTGTGACAAAAGAAGTCTGGGGCAAAATGAAATTATAAGCAAGGGAATCATTGCACATAAGGTAGACAGGAAGAAATCATGAGAGGGGGAAAATTCAGAAGGAAGAACCATAAATACAGATTCCAATCTTGCACTAGGACCATCACAGATCATACCACCTGTGAAGACATCTCCCCCCATGAAAAAGAAAAATTCATGAGATGCTCTGTGTAAAGAGAAGCATTAGCTAGTAAAACTAATGAAAGGATCCAGGATCCAAACACTTCTGGGCCTCCAAAATTTCTCCCTTCTCAGTACTTTGCACATACCTGGCGATATTCACCACGTGATCTGCCTTTTTAGTGCGAGGATTGATTCCTTGAAGCAGCTGCTCCAGTGGTGTGACAATAAGGGAAAGGTGGCTCTCCCGCAACAGATCCATAAAAATATTCTCCTTCTGCAGGGTTAAGTTTAGAAGGGCAAGGCAATACTGTACAGCTTTCTCTAAATGCTTCTTCCCTGCAGTGCACAAAGAACATAAGAAATACAAAGGAGCAGCTGAATAGAGTACATTCATAAATGTCATTCATCAAGCCTTGCACTGAGGAAAAAAAACCTGTCAGTTGTTTACCAGTAGGAAAACTTCCCCCAAAACACGATTTTTTTATATGCAAGAGATACAACCATCAAGTTACAGATATGCAATGTTAGCTTTAAATCCAACTTACTATACATTTTAACTTCACATGAAAAATGAATTCTAGGCACATACCAGGAAATGGAGCGTAAGTATCAAGCTGCTTAACCCCTTCTTCTAGCAAACTAAGGCAAAGTTCCAGCATTGGGGACTCATTCAACAGATGATACATCAGATTGAATCCAGGTGGTTTATATGCTATTATTTCTTCTCCTAAAGACAGAAGGAGTAAAAAAAAAATATAACCTCTAATAAAAAAAACCTTCTATGACTCAAGCTAGCATAAGCTACAAAACCTAACAGCCCCCATGGTTCTGAGCAACATCCTTGGTAAAAGGTCTTCAGAGATTTTCTTTATATAGAAGCCATTGAGGTAATTTTAAAACTTTGGGAAGAGTTGTAATGGCAACTACCATTACTTTTCAGTATCTAATAGCACAATTTCAAATTTAACCCCAGGTAGATCTGACCAAAAAGAAACTGGAAGAACTCTACATCCCTCCCAAACTTGCATGAAGACCCTGGATGAGGGAAAAAGCATTTCCAGAAGTCAAAGAGAACGTCCACTGAACTCCTGATCCTCACAGGGTAGGGATAAACTCCCACAACTGTATGCAAAAATGAAACTACTAGCCTAAAATTCAAAGACCTTCATGAAATGAAATAAAAGGAAAAGGCTAATGCTTCTAATTTATCTAGGCTCTTCATGAACTGTGGTAGATAAAAGCAGGAAAACAGTAAGAATCTTTTTTAACATGCAAGTGAGAACAAGGGTACAGTTTCTTCTGGCACCAGCTTTAAAAGTGCCCTTCTTCCATTCATTGCATGTATGCCACTTCATCACACACCAACAGACAAGTCATGCCTCTGTGGAGCCACATACTGAGTCTGTTCGAAAAATGCATCTACTCAAAACTAGATTAACCCATTTCTCCAGCATATCATGTAACCCACAAATAATCATAACAACTTGAAGGACTAGTTGAGGAGAGAAATGAGCTAACAAATTCTCTGAGCCAGTTATGCTGCCAAGTACTCTTTGTCAAAGTATGAGGCACAGAGGCCGCCTAACTCTAAAGTTGTTTTCAATTAAGAACTGGTTCTCACAGCACTGCTACAAGAAAATCCACAGGCAGCATGATGGAATTCATGCTAAGAAACTTCGTACTAAGAAAAAAAAAATTAAAGCCCAAATAAGCCTTAGATTTCCCATAATGAGGCAACTGTCATCTACTTTAGCCTTTTATAGAATAGTTGTTCAGAATTAAATTACTTCAGGTCACAATTCTGCTACTGTCTGCTTTGAAGAGTTAATATATCGATAATATTAACAGTAAAGGATATCTCAAATACAATGACACCTTTGAATTAATCCTACGAATAGTGGTGATTTAGATATAGACCAAAGAAGCCCAGAAGAACAAGCCAAAATGGAGGTGTTGTTTAAGTGTCAAATGTTGCTCTTCAACCAAATCAGAAATGAAAGAGACAGAAGTTATCCTCCTAGTAAATATAGGGAAGTAGAAAACAGTGTACATGAAGACCTAGTGAGTCAGCAATGCAGATCTCAATACTGCGTGGAAATTTTGTTAACATCTTCCTATCCTAAAGTCTTGGTCTAGCTTTCCACCAGCTCATTTGCAATATTAAACAAGATCCCAAGATAGAGGCAACAGAGCAAAACAAGTTACAATTCTATTTGTCAATGAACAAATGAACATGTTAACCTTGTAACTCCACATATTGGTCCACAAAGTCTTCAAGTTGAGGTTCGTAGTCCCGCAATAATTTGTAAAACACTTCCAGGACTACCTCAGCTACTTCCCACTGCAGATAATCACAAAACAGAGGAAAAAATCATACACAGATTAAGGCTGACACTGCAACAACAAGACCAAGATGACAAAGAACACAACACAGTGCAGTGATGTATGGGACAGAAGGATGGCTAGTATTTCAAAATTAGATAGTCATGCAAACAACATTATAATTCATTATGTCAAATCATCTGAAAGGCCAAGCTTCCTTTCTGAAGTGAAATGGAATACTGAAACAGATTTCCTACCTATTTTAGGCTCTATTATACAATATACATATTAGAATATTGGAACTATAAGCAATAAGGAGTTCTTATGAGGTATACAGCTAAGAATAGATCAAGAACAGTCAGCTTCCAGCATACAGTTTAGCATGTGCTTTCATCCAGAAGTATTGTAAAACAAAGCCAAATCACTTCGTTCAGCAAGTCAGAAACATTTTCTGAGGTAACACTGAGAAAAGGGCTTGTATATTTGGGCATGTAATGTTCAGAAGTCATTAGCCATGCAGTGGATTCGCAGAATCCTGTAGAGCAAATTGAAATTTAGGAATACAAACTTCTTTTTTAAAAGATACTTTATACAGGCTCCTTTGAAGTATATCCTGACCCATGAGTTGAAATATCGCCTGTTTACAGAATCGAAACACTACGAAGTGCTCCAGGTTACTTTTGCTGCACCAAACTTGCACAGCTTTCTCAAACAGATCTAAGCCACATCAACAGCTACATCCTAATAAAAAAAAAAATCTTTTCAAACCAAAATTACTTTTTCAGCAGCTCTCCGGTAAGCTCTGGTGCGGAATCGGAGAAACACAGAATCCCTGAGGAACTGGAGATAGGGATCAAAGCCTGGCGGGCGGAGACCTGCTCCCAAGTTAGCTGGGAATGAACTCTCCACTAGCGTGCTGATGAGTCGACAGAAGGCGCGAGTTAAAGGATATTCCTCACATCGGGACTCAATCTCGTTCAGTTCAACCTTCCCAGGAGGACAGCAAAAACAGAAGGAGACAAATCACAGATTTTGGGGGAGGAAATGTGAGAACAAATAATGCAATAGCATCATCTGTGAATTACTTTACAGTGAATCGACTTAGCAGCGTTTCTGCCTACAGTACAACACAAACAGAGCAAAAGCAGCAAAGCACCAGTACTGTTATTTCAGTTCAGCAATACACATTCATTCCTCTCTGAGCTACTAGAAGATATGCCTCAACCTTTACCTACTTTGCATTTATTTACCACTGCTCTTAGAAGCAAAGTGAGCTGTACCAAGACATAACAAAAGCGAGTCCAATTTAGGAAAATCTTAATAAGAAGTGCTCATGAGGAATTTGAGAGTTTAGATGCTGTTCTGTTACTAGTATGAAGCTGAACTAGGTGCAAAAATGGATAAAATTTTCCAGAAATTACGAGCAAGCTTGCAAGTAAATTACAAAGCAGTGAAACAACAACGTCTATTAGGAAAGTCTCCCCTGGGCACAGCAGTAGATGCAGCTTCTGCAAGCGCCTCCCAAATGCACATGCAGACGATCAGAGAGGCTGCCTAGGTACAAAGAATCTCTTACCTCAATACCAATTGCTTGTCTCTGGCCTGGACTTCTCACAGTTTGTAATATCTTCAAAACAGAAAGAGAAATGAAAACAAACAACACATTTCACACAACCAAAGAGCACCTCCATCATTTCCATCAGGAGTAAAAAAAAGATACCCATCGCATTTTAGATCTAAGAAGAGGTTTTCTAAATCCTTTTAAAAGATAAAAAACCAAGATTTTTCTGTCTGAGAGGCTGGATTATACTTGACACTTGTATGCTTCCAGCTTTACATTCGCCAAGATCTGCATTACATTTAAAAATTAATGATTTTTATCTTCTATTGGATAGGGGAAAGATATTTCCCTTATTATCTCTTACAATAGTATATTTTAAGAAATATCATAAATTAGGAAGCAAAGATGGTGAGATGTCATTATTGTCAGAGTCTCTTATTAGCAATTAAAAATAAGGCAGCAGTTGCAGTTCAAAGAGGACTGTTAGTATTTCTGTATAAATCTGTATTTATGTAAAATAAGCACAGCCAATGAGATCTCTAAGATGATACTGTAATTTTCAAAATCGTTCCAAAGTATTAACTACATTAAAAAAATTATATTCAACAATGGCAAAAAGAAAATTTAGGAGGAAATGCAATACTATTTCGAATACGCTACTGGCAATTTCGACAAACTAGGATGCTACAGTTCTGAGCACTGGAAATCCTAAGATACCTGTGTATATTCCAGGGATTGCCAGAGTGAAGCAGCTATTTCAGGAGATCTTCCAAAAGCAGTAAGGGTTTCTAATAGCTCCGCTTTCAAAATAGGAGGAATGCTGCACTGTAGAAGTCCCAGGATGACCACTACTGGTGTCCACTGAGGGTGCTCACAAAGAGCCAAGCGAGCATTCTCACTCTACAGAGTTCAACAGAAAACGAAACTGCGGATTATTACTCTGAAGGTTTTTCATGTCTTACAATCTCTAATTCACAGTTCAGTACCAAAGACTCTGCTTTGTACTTGAAGGTACTCAAAATGTCCAAAGAACAGCACACAATTCCAAAGCCAACTATTTCAGTTAAACACAAAGCCGAGTATAAAAACTTACAAGTACTAAAAATTGTGCCTATCCACACAGAAGAATTATTTGGGTAATACAAGCGTCTTATAACAACCCACTTTTTTTTAGTGGACACACATTCATGGAATTAGTCTTTAAGTACTTACACTCTAGCAACTTCTTCAAGCATGGGTAGAGGGACTTTTATTAGTATTTCTATTACATACTTTCCATATATTCCTATCTCTATATATTTCTATGAACTCGCACTGCATTTGGACATTTGCTAGGAACTTGTAGCAATTTGTTTTAGTCTAAGAACAGGATCATCGCTCCTGTAAGCTCACTAGAGACTCTGAGAGGAACCACTGGACAGGAACAAGCCTTTAGCCTCATCAAACAGTAATTCCCTGCATCCTTAGAACAAATTTATCTTCATCCCAAATTATGATTTGATGATGCCAGGAAATATTAGTTTTAAGAGTTCCCTTTTCTCCATGCATATCCAATGCTGATATTACAGCTCGCACAGGATCACCCCATTCTCATTACCACCAAAGATGATTTTTAAAATATTCAGTTTCACTGATCTGTCTCGTGTTTGTGTCAGCAAAACCAAGGCTATCTCACTATATCAGAGAACTTTTAGGCTGCAAAGTCTGGTGGGTATTTAAGACCAGAATTCTACACGATTCAGAATTACACAGACAATTCACAACACAAAATGATGCATTGCAGTCTTATTCTCCCAGAATCCTCTTCCAGTCAATTCATTCAAAACATTTTACACCCTTGGTTTGGGGACATTTTAAATCATAACCCTGCAGGCAAGTTTCACAGCTGATCGGTTTCCTTGCCAAAATTCTACCACTTCCTTTTGGATTCGACTATTACTTTTGTTATTTCAAATTCATAAATAAAGGCAAAGAACTTTCCTACTCCACAGTGATTTACTGCAGACATACCTCACTTCTGAAAGACATCTCCATTACCACCACCAGGAGTCAAGGAAGAAAGAAAATCAGCAATACCAGCAGCACAGGAAAAGGCATCATCTCTTTCTGCTTCACCTACACCTTCAGTGTTTGGTCATTACAGTTATTCCTGATGCTTCCCATACTTTTGGAATTCACTAATAAAATGACAACTGCTAGGTAAATTTTCCTTACCTACGTTTTTGGTCAAGGACAATTTCACAGCTGAACGATGATGATTTGCAAGGAAAAAAAGTATTAACAAAGAAAACCAAATAAAAGGTTACTTACCCAATTGACTATAACAGTGGTCAGCTGTAAAAATGCAATTAATCCATCCTGTTCTTTCTGTGTGATGCCTCGGAGAGGCAGGTGACGGTACTGGACACTGTCTGCACTTGGCAAGTCTTTCCTTAAGTGCTCATGATAAAGCATCAAAGAATGGAAGAAATGCTCCCAGGAGACAGGACTGCCACCTGCTCCTTGGATGTTTTCCGCTGGAAAAATGACAAACAGGGGACAAGATTTTCTTTTTACTCTTTCACAGGGTGAAAAGCAGGGTAGCTAAATTTAAAAGGAAAACTTTCTTATCTAAAGGAAAAGTAAAGTTCAAATAAAAGTTATTGTTGCCAAAATTAATCATTTAGGTTTGGGCATTTTTGCTTGTTTATGGAGGTTTTTTGGGACAGAAAGGTGCTAATATGAAAAACTAGTACAAATAAGTTTTCTGTTGTATGAATTGGAATCTTTGGAGCATTATTTGTATCTTTAAAGTAGGGGGGTTTTTTACAATTTGACCAGTGCAAAATGAATGCAAAGCACAGGACTGACCAGCATCTCTTACTTTGAGAAAGTGGTATTATATCACATGTATCAAAAAATTCTAACTGAACAAAGTGTTTCTGAACAAAGTCAAATTGCTTGCGTTACATTGTATATTTTGTGAATATAGCTAACTTTAAGACATAACTCATTTTTTTGTTTTATAATAAGCAACACTGACATTCTGCATTTCTTATAGTGTTAAGGCACAGGGTTTTTTTTAAAAAAGCATTATTTCACTAGGTAAATTGCTTGCTAAGGTGCTCAGTCATCTAATTACCTTATCTGTCAAGTTTTTTTTTCAGATTACACTTTCAAGTAAAGCCTTCCAATTTCATCATTGTACTAATAATGAAACGTTAAAAGTATGAGGCCACAATTCACCTCAAATGAGTCTTTGCACATCTCAAAAGAAAAGGATTTGAGAAAGAGCTGAAGTGTCACTTCTCTTACCATGACTACTGCCATTGACTTTTAGCAAACTAAAGCAGTAATGAGCACACTGAGGCCCACTAGCCAGTCCCCGCAGCATTTTCAAGTATGGGATGTAAATTGTGGAAGGAAGTAGATCTCCCATTTGCCTAACAAACTTTGACAAGACAACCTAGAACAAATAAAGAACAGTGTTTTAAAAAAAAAAGGTAAATCTGATTATTGTAGGAAAACATTAGGCAGCAAAAGTCAGAAAACAGATTCTTATGTAATCAGGGCAGGGTAGACAGGTGGAATGACAACTCCAATAAAAAAAAGTTCCTTTGCAGACTGGCCTATTCAGTCAGACATGTTTGAAAGAGGAACTAAACAAAATAACTCACGTGACTGCAAAGTATACTAACACTCCAATTCTGTATTTCTAGTGATAAAATTTACTTCAGCTCCCAAATGTTCCACAAGAGTATTATTAGCACATCTCACAATGCAAGTTAAGTGAGGCCAGGAAAGAATCCACTGTGCTTGTCAGATACCTGACCAGTAACTCACACACACAGTGGTTCCTTTCAGGGTCATATTAGGCTGCTTGCAGATTGCACTTGGCCCTAATTTAAGTTGCCAGTATTCTGGGTGGGTCTTGGGATGTGTCTGATTTGTCTCGTACTAGGTTTTGCCTAGCACTGCACAGTCCATCAAGAAGCATTGAGGGCTGACAGCACCCCAGGTATCCAAAGAGTTTTTGGAATGTCTGCTTTATCTGCTTAGATTGTTTCTTCATTCTAATTTTAAGTTCTGTCTCTTACGGACTATAATTTTTGAACTTTAAATAATTAAAATATTCTTAGGATTTTTTACCCCCAAAATACTACCAACAGCAGTTAATAAAGTTTTTTTATAGTTAAGGAATTTAACTTCTCAGTTACATGAAAAAGGCATGTAGAAGTCATCAGAGAAAAAACACAAGAGAACTATCAGAATCCACTTAGCAACTGTAACAGATCAAACCTAAACAACATTTTCACAGAGGTTTGTTAGTACTCTCTCTTTCTGAGTTTACTGACAGCCATGAATGGCTGGCAGTAGCTCATTTTAGGGCAAGCAACAACAACCATGCCACGCAGAGCAGGACACATGCAGATAAGTGACTGAAGAAGGGTAAGGTCTTAGAGGCTATCTGTAATAAGGATACCAAAAATTTTGTTGCTTGAGGGTTTTTTGTTACTTTAGTTTCAAGTTACTAGTAATTACTCAAGGAAATCTAGATAACCTGGCGCTGAGGGGGTCGCTGGTGAGCTACCCCAAGGTAGGACCCCATGATGGTGGATGTCTGCAGGGGCTCGGACGGACACCAGTACTCATGAGCAAGTTCCAGATTAAAGGGGTCTTTCCTATACAGCTCAGCGATCTGTCAGGAAAAGGAAGGTGTTAGAAAAGTATCATCTCCAGGAAGAAAAAACAATTACTTCAACAGTAAGCACTGCTTCTGGATTTGCTAAACACATCTGAGAGGCAAAGCATCCCAGGGCTGCTGTTCTAGTTCTTAAAACCTTCTGAAAATGACAGCTTCTAAACAACAGTATCGGAAGTAGTGACAGCCAGTGAAATTCAAAATGCACATATCAGTGAAAATTTAATAACTTTCTATTTATTATGGGTTAAATCATTGCTAAGAAAGCAGTGTCATTTCTCCTTAAATAACCATATGCCTACCTTTATATATTAATTTTACAAGTTAGCCAGTGAACGTACAAATTTCTCAGAGTAAATTTTTATTTCTAGTTCTTCATTTAAGTTTACTGTATCTCTCTGAGCTGCTTAAGAAAGCATTTCACTACAGATTTTCCTGCTAATGTCCTATAACCTAAGGGTTGTAGGTATCTTTGGAAAAGATAAGTAATACAAGAAAAGTAATACAAGTTTTTAAGTTATCAGAAAATATAAAACACCTCAGTTCAATATGCAAATCTGTTTTCCAATACGGATTTTTTGGAAAATGCAGTTAAGTAACCTTAATAGTTAATATTTAAGCAAATATAATTATTTTTATTTCCATTTTATTTTGGTTTTATTTTATTTTATTAAAAATATGAAAGAAAATCTTTCTTTTAAATGTACACTTATGGTCAAAGCTCTACTGAAATCAGGAAATTTGTAATTCCACCAGCCTTGATGGAGCCACCTTACCGAGTCTACTCTACAGCAAATACAAACCAGTCTTCCAAAACTCTCATTACAAATATATCAATACATGAGGATTATTTAAACATTTCAATTATTTATCAGAGTAATTGTCAACAGTGGCGTAAAACCTCTAAAACTTTTAAACATAAGAAACAATGCAGTATTTACTTATTAAAAACTAATAAAAAACGTGACATTAACATCAGAAACCAAAGCAGTAAATTAATTCCTTTATTTGGAAAATTATAGAGAAGTGTCTGTACTTAAGGAAAAAAAAATTAATCCCAAAAGGGAAAGATCCAGCACCATATGGTATCATTCAGATACGGGTTTTCAGATGACAAGTGAAAGTCACGATCATTATTTGTCACAGTAATTTACAAGAAAATAAGGCTTACTAGAAGCATTAAATGCTCCAGATCTCTCCGAAGGGAAATAGGTGGGTCGTTACCCATCTGAATACTCATGTGGATCATGCGAGCATCTTCATCAGCACGATTTCTCAGCTGCTTCACCTACAGGATTTATGAAGTAGAAAAAGAAACAGTGATTGATATTAACTAAGAATGAAATAGAACAGAAATAATGGAATTGTCTATATGGCCTATTAAAACTAAGAAAGCAAATGTACTTGCACGAACATGACAAGAATACTCCATTTTCTATTTTTCAATCCTCTCTCCTCCCCAAGAGCTTGCACTCAAAGTTATAGTCAATCACTTGCTTACTGCCAAAGCCCTCAGTGCATAGAAAAAGCCCTGAACTTAATATCACAGGAGTTCTTCCTAACTGACTTTACCAGATACTTTGGTTTGGCCCAAAAGGTAGATCCTTTTCCTCTTTTTAATTTAAAAGCTGGATAGCTTAGGTTCAAAGAATGCTGGACCATTATTCACAAGGAGTGAAAAGAAACATGAAACAATCCAAAATATTGATTCCTGTATATAGTTCTGTGGATTGCACCTTTCTTCACCATTAAAGACTAATTCTACTTGCAGCTACTTTATGACTTGAAAAGTTCTGAACTGATGCAACTTTGGAGTTACTCTGTCTCAACCAGAAGCATTATCACAGGTCAATAAACACCACAGGAAAAACAAGAGAGAAGAGCAAGAAGAATGACAGCAATTTTTTTTAAAAAGTAGCCATTTAATCAGCATCCTAAACTTCTTTGTGTTGAAAAAGCTAATTACTAAACAAAAACCAGCTGACATTTAATTTTAAATTCAAAAAGCTTTTGACATGAGACCCCAACAGAGGCTTATAGAAAGCAAACAGACATGAGATCAAAAGTTAAGTTTTGTGAACTCTTAAGGAGACATTGAAGAACAATAAACAGAAGCAAGCAACCAATTCAACACATAAAAAACCATGGTGACAGTCAATAGAGACTATTTCATGGTCTATAATATATCTCAATGTGCAAAACTGAATGAGCAGCAAAATAATTGTGTCTCATCAAGAAAAAATAGTTTAAAAGTAATAATAAAAAAAAATTAAAAACTAGAAACAACTGTGGAAAGGGTCAAAGCAAACTAGCTAAATCAGTATACTAACTGAACAAGGACAAAACTGAAGGTTGATAAGTTAAATGATGAATTATTTGAGGTACTCAAGCTAATTATCAATTTCTGAATGAATGTAATGCAGTCAACAAAAAGATTGGCAAGCAGCATAAATGCTAAAACTACGCAGAAGAATTAATTAAAATGCTGACTTAGCAATTTAAATAAAACTGAACAAAGTTTATACAGATACACAAAGGAAAACAAAGATCATACAAAACAGACACTTGTTTTTACCTAAAATTTGAGATTCAGTAGAAATAGCTGAGGACATAAGCCAACCACTACCTAACAGCAGTTAAGACAAAAAGCTGCCTTGCAGGGCTCTATCCCAATTGCCTACTAACAAAAGTCTTTCCTGTGAAACAACTAGTACTGGCCTCTAGCAAACTAGAATATAAGTCAATGGTCTCATTTTGGCTTATATCCTGTATTACAAAATCCTACTTGTAATAAACATCTCTCTTCATCTTCGAGCATTAGCTACAACCAACTGTAAATCTGAGACAAAAAAAAAAAACAACCCTGAAATGGAGAAGTAGTATTCTTCCTAGAGATAAAGCATCCAAGTCCATAATGCAGTGAAGATAAGATATACCAACAAATCAAGCAACAGCCTTGAGATTTTCAGGCAGTTCTGTGGCTACAGGAGACGGGGTCACATCTGTTCTAAATTTAATACGGCAGAAACTTCAGTCAGGGTCAGTCTCCAGCCATTCATATAATTACAGGGAGACACTTCTTTTGTAAAGCAATACCATTCAATGAACTGTCTCAAAAAAAGGTTCCCAGTTCCAAACTTGTTTGCACCTGAGTGTTTAAGGGAATTCCATAAAATACACCTCACATATTCTCCACATATTCAAAAGATTTCTAAGGGCTACTGCGTCTGTATCACAGAAATCACCATTGTATGCATCCTTCAAAGGATGTCCAAAGCCTCTTAAAAAATGGTAAGTGTTGGGTGCAGGCAGCCACTCCAGCATAAATATAGCAGTAATTTATCAATATGAACCTGGTGGAACTGACATTACATTTGTTCTACGGATATGCTGCGAGTTTAAAAAAAAGCTTGAGAAAACAATTAGGACTAAACCTCAAAGCTGCCTACAATGTGTTTATATATGCCTTTAAAGGTTCACGAGGCTCAAATGCTGTTTTTCCTGCCAATATTGTTCACATTCTGTAAGGTTATAATGAACAAAATCTTTTTAAAAATCCTTCTTTTTGCACATTGAAAAAAGTAATTACTTGGCAACTCCAAATACAGCTCAACACAATGAAGGTCACAAAATAAAGCCTCCATCAATTAAATAGAAGCGTTTTCATGGAATTTTGTTTTTCCGTGTCTAATTGCAAGATCTTGCACAAATGAAACTTGTAATTCTTTAAAAACCCTTTTGCAGCATTTGTCTTAAACTGAAAACAGTTGCTTATTTTCACAACAATTGATACTACCAAAAAATGCAGAATCCCTCCCCTAAAATGTGGAAAAGACCACTAGTAAAAGAATAAACTAAAAATGAGAGACAAAAACCATAACTTAATTTAGGTTACACTACTGTCTGTATCAAACGAAAAAAAAATTAAAAAATCAATACCCACATGCACAGCCATCAATTTCAGCATTCATTTAAACTTTCATCACGTAAAACAAACACCACTACGACCATAAAAGCTTGTTTTGCAAATCTCACCACAGTGAAGTGTTTTAAAAACCACGTTCTACTTCAGTGTGGAAAACCAACTCCAAACATTACGGCTTCTATAAAGTGAAGAAGTTTTCTGAAGTACAGGACCGCAAGCTGAGGCTTTTGTCTGAATCTCTATGCTACCTTGACCAAATACTAGAAATATAGAAGAGATGCCCACATTTCTCAATAACTGCTATTCACACAAACAACTTACTTTCATTGGCATGAGTGCAAGGAAGTCTGTGACAAGGTTATGAATTTTGCGAATGTAAAACTCCTCATGGTAGAAATTTTCAGACGCCACAACAGATTCAGTCAGGAAGAGGAAAACGTAATCGGCGATCGCCAGCTCTGCCATTGCCTCATCTGCCTCAGTGAATTCTGCAAGAGCTGGGCAACAAAATTCACAAGAGGGGAAAAAGTAAATAACAATCTGTTACCAAACAAATATATTTCAGGATACACAGCTGACACGCACATTTACATGCTTCTATCAACTCTGCTTTTTCTACTGCACAGAAGAACAATAGACTGAAAAAAAGACAAATTAATGGTAGATGATGACCTCAACTTTCTGCTTTAATAAACGTTACAGTCCATATCCATTTACCCAAAAATAGCTAAGGTGGTGAACCAAGAATCACAAACCAACCTTAATTAAACATTAATGTTTGCATTTTCTTTAATAGATATTTTGAGGTAGACTCAATTTTGACCTAGGAGAAAGCTGGAAAGCTTGTAAAGCTCAGAGAGGAAAAAAGAAAATTATAAATAGATTCGTCCTCTCAAGATACTGAGGCCTAACATCTACAGATGTAAAAAAACACAACCAGGAATCTATTGTGAATTTAAGCATTCAAATGATACTAAAGCTGAAAATTAAATCCTTGAATTTTCCAGTGCATTAAAATCTCTTTCACTTCAATGAGGCACTATTACTGTCTAGTAAATAATTACTGCTATATCTGTGTACATTTCAGAGCAATTCAATTCTCGACAACCAAACTCAAATACAGAGAAAGCTTTAAATAAGTGTTAACAGTGATTTTATCATAAAGGTAAATAATAACACTTCAGAAAGGTAACAGATCCTTTGACTCACAGCCCTTGCAAGCTCTGAATACCAACACACAGCAACTGAACTTCAGAGTAATTTACCTGTCACATCAGAGAATTGGGATATTCCTCGCAATGTCAGTGCCCAGGCTAATCTAACAGTAGCTTGCAGGCCTGGTAACTTCCAGGGCTGAGACTCCTGAAGCCGAGTGTGGATCGTTGCTATGTACTGTCTTTCTGCTAGCAGAGGGAGCCGGTGCATCAAATCTTCAACAACAAAAACACAAAACCAAGACCCAGTAAAAAAATGTAGGATTTTGCATGGTTTTTTTTTTTTAATCAATTTGTTACTGATCAATAATAAAATTGCTTAAAGAACAATTTATCCATCTGTACAATGGAACCTCTAGGAAAGCTGCCAGCATTACCTTCACGATCCTCTGCACCTTGTTCCAGAAAGCTGACATCAAAGCAGTAAAGGAGAGCCATGAGAAGAGACAAGTTCACGCCATCCAACGAGCCATCGGCTTCCACTGTTACCTTCTCCAGGTAACTTATGAGGATTAGAGTGTCATCCTTACTCAGGGGTGACTGACAGGTCCAGACAAAGAGACTTTCAGCCAAGGACTGTCGGCATTCTTTAATGAGATCAGAAACCTTCAAAAGACAAAACAAAAAAACCCCCAGTGAATATACCTATTCTGGTAACGTGTTCAATTTGTCCTTCTCAGTCAATCATGATGACTGGCTTAAACTAAAAATCCCTCTACAGACAGCAGCTACAGAAAATGTTGGGTTTATTTGCTAAACAACAAAAGGACACTTCTGCTTGTTAACTGCATTTATATTCCCATGTATTTCATGAGAAGTGTAAGTAGATACCTGGGAATATGACTACACACAAACCAGCATCCCTGTCGAGGTCAGGAGACATCAATCTACGCAGAATTTACATAGCTGTAAATGTATCACACAGAAGTCACATTTCC
This sequence comes from Mohoua ochrocephala, assembly GCA_013398855.1. Lineage (NCBI taxonomy): Eukaryota > Metazoa > Chordata > Aves > Passeriformes > Acanthizidae > Mohoua > Mohoua ochrocephala. Next base: position 269,968 of record VZTA01004125.1, read on the forward strand.
TGTCTCTAATTACACAACCGCACTGGCAGGTACCCCAGATACAGTCAGCCTTTCCCTTGCCCCAAAAAATGAATCTTAAGGTGAAACTAAGGTAAATTAAGGTAATTTAAGATAAATGAGAATGATATTCTTTCCATAGTTTCTAGGTTCATAGCAAAAGTGTAAGACTAGTTCTTTATTCAGTGGAAAATAAATTGACTTATTATTACACAGAATGATTTTTAGGCAGATCATCCATTAGAAAAGAGTTCAACATTTAAAACAACATTTAAAATCTTCCTGCTAGGAAAAAAATAAGCTGCAATTAGTCACAGTGTCAACTAAGTTCAAGAATTACTAAGATGACAATGTATTTTCAAGCAATTTTACTTGACTATTAGAAATGCTTCTGTTCGTTTTAACACAATTGGATTATTAAGAGAATTATTCACCTGACTCAACCTGGTTTCAATCTGTGTTAATAATTTGTGAATTAGTTCACTTTTCTTATGCCAATAAGGGCGGATGATGGTAGTGCTGATAATTTAAAATAAAGACTTCAGAATTAAAAAAAAAAAAGAAATTTACATATCGTGTAAATATTAGGCTTAGATTTTTACTGTTACAATTCTTCACTAAAATAAGGCATGCCCTAGCATCTGGGAGCAACAGCAAAACTCTATTCTAATGTGTTCAGTAACACAGAAGGATATCCATGCTCGGTGAATTTTACCTCTTTGCGATGTTTCTCACTGCCCAGTCCTCGCTCTCTCTTGAGTTTATCAAATTCATTGTTCAAATCAATGTGAGACACAAGTGTAAGGATCTTCTGAGTCAAACCCTGCTCCATTAGGTCATCTGTAAAGCGTGTTGTCATGGAAATTAGCTCTTGACTATAATGGAAAGAATATAAATTTAACAATTAATCATAGTTTTCCAGTCACAAAGGAAGTCTAAAATAATGAATCCCATCAAATGTATTTGATGACAAAAATTGTACAGATAATTTATATACAGAGATTTATATATAGACGCAACTAAATGTGCATCACTAATCAGTAAGCAGTGCAGTCTCAAAACACTATGCTGAATGGATACAAAGTCCTTAGGTAGCTGTAGGTTCAAGAGCATGGAATATGAGACTACAACAGGGATCAGCTACTTAAGATTTCTATTAAAAGAGAAAAGCACTATATATAAGATGCACATAGATCACAAACTCACAGGCTCTTTCTTACTAGTAAATGCAATTGTCCAGATACCGCCTTCAGAATTTTTATTTACACTAGAGCACATCTTTTCATCTTTCTCTAGTCAACCAATCATTGTGCATTGGAAACAAGCAGCGTGAACTGCTTTCTTTTTCAAGGCAAAAAATACTAGCATACAATGTTCACCAGTAGACAGTACATTCCTTTTAAGTAAAGGTAGGAGCACGATTCTCTTTTGTGGTACACAGAAAGTCAGAAGACACCAGGATTCTCAAATACCGAGCAACCACCACTAGTTAGAGCAACAATGACTGGGAGAATGTCTGAAGCAAAATAGTGCCAAAAGGTGAAGTAGCATGAAAGAACTGAAAGCAGAATAGATATCCTTATAATCCAATAAAAATATGTGCAAAAAATGATTATGCTTAAAAAACAAACATGAAAGCAGCTTCATCAGATTAAGAGAAACAAGCAAATTTGAGGCTATACATATTCCCTCTAGTCTAATTAGTCCTAAAAGCACTAAAACCAAAGAGCTTTCATCAGCTCATCGCCCTGATACGGACCTGAGTTCCAATGTCCACGTCTTGCCTTCGCGTGACTGGATGAGGGTTCGCAATGAATTGGCAATGCATCTTTTTCCATCCCAGTACAAAAGAACTGCCACTAGACCTCTTGTAAGGCCAGGAAAATGAGGCTGCTGGTGCTCTCCTAGCGAGTGAAAATCCACAGAATAGTCAAAGAAAGCTGAACATACACGCCTTGATAACAGCTCTAAAGCTTTGTATTTCTAAGTGAAATACAAATTTTGCATTCAAAGTAACTGTGGTTATTCACTACCACTTGGATTTGTTTCAGACACTTAAAAGAAATCCCAGATACTTTGGGTGCTATTGGTAAAATTAATATTCAACTTTTAAAACATACAAAAAGTCCATAAATATCCTAGACCAAATGGTATTTGCCACTGATATGTACCCATCTTAATAATCAATTCAAGCTGATTATCATAGAAGTATCTTTTATTCAAAATTAAATTTTCTATCTGAAATTACATTGAAAATTCAAGTTCAAAATAGAAAGTGAGGCTGACTTGAAGACGGCTTTCCAAAGGTGACAAATTTGCAAGCTACTTCTTTAACGAACTCTTCAAGTTAACAAACAGTAGCTAATAATAACAACTAACAATTATAACTTAATAACTCTAAAATCAATCTTCTACCTGCAAAGAATGTGTCACTCTCCAGAATACTTCTTTTACTAATCAGTTATTAGATTACAGAGTCACACAGCAATGTATAACTAATACATAATTTGAAGAATCAGTATCTATTTCGCTGCTTTATGGAAAAATTCTCAATCGTGTTTTAATTATGTTTAAATTCAATGATACAGAAAGGAAATCATAAAACTTCCTCAGAATATTCCCTCTTTTGCAACAGCTGAGTGTACAAACATTAAGGCTGAGAACACTGCTATCATATGACATTACAGTGAGAATAGATTTCTTTTCTTTTTAAGAACATTCTGTGTTAGGAAGCTAAGGCCTTCACTGCATCGCGCATTCACATTAAACATACACTTAAGCAAGAAGGCCCTATTTAAGAAGGCCTGTACTTCTCCAGCTCTTAAATATTTTCCCTTCTCACCAGCTAGAAGGAGCTCAACAGCTGCCAACTCTCCAATATCAAAGAGGTCACTGAGGATAAAGGCTTCTCTGATGAGCTGCTCTGGCAAAAGCCTAGTTCCCTGCTGACCCTGGATAGCAACTCCTTCTGTGCTTGCTTTCTGGATTTTCTCATGCTGCTGAACATTTTTTGGCTGCAAGAGAAACAAGCATCAGAAGTTATTCAAAATGGCAAGATCAAATACTGAATAAAGCTTTACACATTAATCCTTCCTCACAAATACAGTTCTGTCAGGTTAGGTTGTCATCATAAAAACAAAGTGTTTTTAAACAAAGATAGTAAAGGCACCTTAAAAACGCTTCAGGCTTGGACAGCAGCGGTCTCTTTGCGAGAACATATGAAAAATAATCTTATACAATCAGTGCTGACATTTAGTTTACTAAAAATAACAGAAGATGAAAGTATACTTTGATACAATTCTCAACAGGAATTGGTATCAACTCGCTGAAAGACATCTGGGTTGTTGCTCAGAACTGTTGTGTTACTCCCAACTATTTTCTACATCATTCTTTTTCCATTAAACTGAGATGCTAAAATATACTGATGAAACGCTATAGCTGACCTAGTAGTCAAAAAAACCCATCTACTACTGAAGAAATAACACCCCTGAAAGAAGATACATCTATAGTTACTCCTTTATGATCCACCAGCCAAGAAATGGGGAGTCTTTTCACATTATCTGGCATTCTGAACAAGACACATTCTGTATTTTTTAAGTTCACCTGTTTTGTGTGTTTGTTAATCTGACTGAAACATGAGCAAAACAGGACAAAATAGCTTTGTGTTTTATTTCAGACACATGAGAGTAACAAAAAAAGTTAATACCTGACTGATGGATACATCATAGATAAAATACATCATTAGAGTTTAAACACCATAGATAAAACTATCCTGCAGAAGATACAAAATAATATGTATGTATTATTTTTTCCCACTTAATACTATTTGTATTCTTACAGCAGAACAAGACTGGTATAACACATCTGCGTTATGTACTGTAAAAATGCCAAATGAAAAGAATGGTCAGGGTCTAAAATGGCATGTAAGACAACAATGTGAGATGCAGTAAATCATCAACTCTCCAACTCATTCCAGAAGAGAGCATTAGTCCAGTACCGGATTTCTGAAGAGAGAAATGAAGTCAGATTTGTGCTTCTTTAAAACTTGATCGAGACGATGCACAGCTTCAGGCTGCCTTTTCCAAATGGCATTCATTACAGTCTGCCACATGTCCTTATATGGACCCCACAAGCTTGCAGCTAAAAGAAGAAATAAACCAATGTATTTGAAAAAGAAAAGGAAGAAAACAAATTATTTATACACTGTTTTCAATAAGTAGACTCTTTTTTAATTTACTGTTACTCTTAGCCTGTCAGTATATTGTTACACCAATCAAGAAAAGTATATTTTCCTTTCTTAAGGCACAAAAAAAACCCCCAAAACAGTGATGGTCTGATTTACAACTTAATTGCATTTAGGGAGCTAAAGAATCAAAAAAGATGATGTATGCACCTAAATTCTGGTGCTCAAAGTCATCTTATAAGGATACTTACAATACAGGTATTAAGTCAGAAAAGACCTTTAAGATCATAGAGTTTAAGCATTAATCTGGCACTGCCGAGTCCACCACTAAACCATGTCCCCAAGTGCCACATCTACACGTCTTTTAAATCCCTCCAGGACTGTGACTCTACCACTTCTACAGAATACTCCAGAAAAGGACTACCTTCACTGTTAGCTAAACAACCCATTGAATCAAAACATACAATACTCTTGCATGAGAGCAGATGGCTAAAGAAAAACGGTTTCAACCATTTCCAAAGATTGGAAAATGAGTGAGCAAGTTGGGAAAACCAAAAAGCAGTTTAAGCAAAAGCAAGCTATTTAAATCACCCTTATTGCTCCTACTTTGTCAGGGATGAACCAGCGTGTACTGAGCTAGTCATCTGGAAGGGGTGTAAAATCCTGCCTCACTAATCAGAGAAAAACATTGGCTGTTGAAAGAGAACAAACTCCTTTGATTACTCAAACTGAAATTGATATCCCTCCCAACAATCAAAATGCAAATCTCCCAGGCTTCAAAGGACCTCTAGAATGTCAGATCAAAGACTGCCATACTTAAATGGTGAAGCCTACACACTTAAATGGTGAAGCCATTCACGCTGAGTAGCTACACGTGAATTTACAAATGGCTGAGACAACACATCTAGCAGTGCCAGTGTGGCTGTGTCAGGTCAACCTGCAAAAAAGGGACAAATTTGCCTTTTCTGAGCATCAGTATTTCAACTCATACAGTGTTACCCCTGCCTAGAAATAGCTACTACTCGATGCATAATTTCACACTCAGCTGTAACTGGCTCTTCCACATAACTTCAGAGTTCAGAGATTTATTTCCACTTGAAATTGTCTTTTCACTCGTATTACATTATCAAGTCCAATAAACACCAGCAGCAAACCATAGTGCCTGCCAAAAACTGTTCAACTACTTCCCTGGCCCATTTGTTTGCTCTTGTCCCTATCACATTATTGCTTTGCACCAGCCCAAGCACATGTACTGCAAGGCATTAGAACAAATTAAGCATCCAACTTCTCTAACCAAAACCTAATCCAAAAAAAAGTTTATTTTCAGCAGGATCACATCTACAACCCGGTTTGCTCTGCAATGGCACAAAGATGGATTATTGCAGAGAAAGGAATAAGCAGCTGGGATGGGAAGAAGTTGGAGTTTATCAACCATGCTGGTTTTTTCCCACTCAAGCCACTCTATTATTATTAGTTTTAGAGGCTGACCATCCCATTAGGGACAGCAAGGAAGGAGAGGCTGCACTGCTTCTTTTGGCAACAACAGCAGTTGACGCTTACACCTGAACTTTTTGCCAAGGTATAGACTCAACCATGATATGTCTGTCCCCACAAACAATATAATATAACCTAAGACAAAATCTTCACTAGTTCTAGTGCCACACCTCCTTTTAATTTTTCTCATATTTCCCGTAAAAAAACTCCTCCTTCCCTTAGTTTTTTTAATTATAAGGCTGTAGACTCTCTTGTGTAATTTATTAAATAGTCTCATTTGAACTACCCCAGTTTTCACTTCAACAAAGTCATCGTTTTTTATGAAATCTTTGCTTTATTACTGCTTTTCTGTGAGGCTACAGGGATGCAATCCATTCAGTGAGATCAGAATATCTTCTCTGTAAAATTTGTTCCTTGCTTGCCACAGGAATGGAGGTTTCAATTCTATTAACTAGGATTAATAGTGACTATTAACTGTCACTATTGACATACAAAACCTTATTTACAGACCTTTTGGCCTATACTCCAGTGATAACTCTTTTCCACAGGGTCTCCATTTTCCTTCTATTAACCTAATGAAGCTCAACAATAGTAAATGCAACATCTTGCCCCCAACACAGAATCACTGCACAGGCTGGGGACCAAGGAAGCTGCTGGAGAGCAGCTTTACAGAAAAACACCCAAGTGTCCTGGCAGGCAGGAAGCTGAACACCAGTCAGCAGCACACGCTCATAGCAAAGGCTGCCTGCAGGCTCCAGGCTGTATTAACAGCTGTAGCCAGCAGATGCAAGTGATTATTTAGGCATCTCAGAGTCCTTCACTCCCATACTGTGTCTAGTTTTGGGCTCCTCAGAGCAAGGCACTGAAATAGTGAACCAGAGAACAGGATGAGTGAGAAGCTGAAAGAACTGACCTGGTTCAGTCTCGCAAAAAGAAGGCTAAAGAGGCCTTGTGTTCTCTAACTACTGAATGGCACTATATATAGACAGCAGAGACAGAGGTACCCCAGGAGATGAGCAGCAACCGACACAAGCTGAGATAACAAAACTTCCAACTGGGGGAGGGGAGGGTGTTTTCCAAGTCCTTAGCAACACTCAATGGATGAGAAAAGAGCTCCACATTTCCAGACTCCGTGGGTACCACTGAGCAAAATTCTGGATACATTTCTCTTTCGCCTCCTACACCGCACAGCATTAAGAGATAAGCGTAATACCGAAGTGATGCATAACCACGTGTACACCGAGTTACCACAGTCCTCTCTAACCAAGGAGGCCTTCGCTGCCTGATGTGACTCCCCGCCAGGACCAGCCAGGCGCGGCGGCAGCTCTGCCCGCGGAGCTCCATCGCCGGGCAGCTCTGCGCGGCCCGAGCCCGGGTACCGCCGCACGGGAGGCCGCTCTCCCAGCGCCTGCCCGCACACCGCGCCCC
>VZTA01004125.1:277527-292543 GCA_013398855.1 Mohoua ochrocephala
GGGCGCCTTGGGGAAAGGGAGAGCGCCCGGCTTCTGCATTCCCGCCTTCGCTCCTCTGATGTGCAGAACACATCGGTTCCCTGCCGTTTAGTTTTTCTTTCCCTTTTCCTTTCCGTGCCACGCTCAAGGGAGTCTTTCTCTCCAAGCCCTGCCCTATAAGCCGTTTTCACTGAATATGGCTAAATACCTGAATTCAGAGACTGCACTGGGAGATACATTTATTAGAATAGTTTAATTTATTTTTTAACTGAAAAAAAAAAAAATACTAGGATAGCTTCAGCTTCTCTGGTTTCTGGTTGAAGTCTTAAAAAAAGAGTCCATAAATAATTTTTGAATGTGAACTAGGGTTTACAATCTTGTATAGGGGAGAAAAAATAAGCAAAAAAATGCCAGCTCTGATAGGAGTTGTCCTATGAAGAAAGCTGCATTTAAACTCAAAGTATGGGCAAGAAAGGAAAAAAAAGTACCAGGCACGGAGAAAAGAAAACAAAAAGCATGTTTATACACTTATACATCTCGAGCTGAGGAACAAATACCAGTATCTTAGAAGTAGCCTGTGTCTGAAGTCAATTTACCATTCTCTGTCCCAGTAGTAATCAACTTCCTTACAGAAATTCCCTCCTGTATCACCTTTAGGATAACAGATTCCACCAAAAGTATTTCTTTTTAGTTCCGATAGTTTACCTTGAACTTTATTAAAACTGTATTTCACGGTTGCAAAACCATGTCCAATGGTTTTTGTCCAAACTAGACCCATGGGAAATTGGCAAAATAACGATCTTTGCTTCTCTAGATCCCCCCTATAATGGGATGGCAAAAGGGGTAATAGAGAGAGCAGTGGTCCTGGGCTGAGTGAAGTGGCAAGGCAGTTATAAGAAAAAAGTAACAAAGCAGAGAAACTGTTTCACAAGCATTAGTCAGAAGAGGAGAGAGAAATGGACATTTTAGAAAAGGGGGGAAAAGTCTGTCCTGTCCAGAACAGCTTCTCTCAGTGTTCAACAGATTAATCTGTTCTCATTAATTTGGCTTAATTTGTTGATTTAGTCAAAGGCCCCATATTTCTTTGAGATTTACCCTTTCCTGGTCTTAGCCATGAACAGATGATATAGACCTATAATGATGAAAATGATAGTGAATTGTTCATTTTATTACAGGAAATGAAGAATGCCAGGCAAGAGGTAAAAGCAGAAAATAAGTGACGTTATTCCACAAGCAGCTGAACTACAGCAGCCTTGGAACCTGGGCAGAACATTCCTGTATCCTCTCCCGTGCACCCTTCCCTGCAAAGCCATCATTCTGCTCCTATGCTGCCCCACATGCCACCCCAAGACCCGTGACTATGAAAGGCAGGTATCATGATAAACGTGGAGATGCGTGTGCTGATCATCTGGCCACAGCAAAGGTAATGAGGTTTTGCTTCAGTCTTTCCTTCCGGTGATTCTAATTTTGATCTTGTTCCTTTATACGTTCCCCGATTTTCATAAAGTTTATGAGCCCTTTAGCCTTCGATCAGATTAGGTTGGAATTGACTCAGAAAGTGCAACAGGCTCAAAAGTTACTGAAAAAGTTTGGCATACAGCGTGATTTCATAAGCTGTGTTTCCTTAAGAAACATGAAGTTTTAAAGAAGAGAGAGAAATAAATAATTGATTTTTTTTAAAAAAAACCACAAACCTTTCCCAGGCATTAAGAGCTGTCACATTTCTTTTGGCATTCAGATACAGCCAGATTGCAACCACATTTTTTTTTAACTCTGTTGAAGGAAAAAATCCCTTCTAACCACTGCACATTTAGTATTTTAAATTTCCAGATAATTCTTTCCTCTGCTTGCCAATTGACCTAGGGTCACATAGCAACAAGAAAAAAAAAGACAGCCTGAAATAGTGGATGGCAAGGAGTAGGTCATTGGGCAGCTGAACTTCAGAAGAAAAAATACCACATTTAGCTCCAGCTGCACAGCATTGATTATATTTTTTCTCTGTCAGCAATATGATATTTTAATGCAAAATAGTTGTGACAGTTCAGCTCCTAGTATGGATGAAGTAAGAGAGGCATCTAGATGCACCATACCATACATTCTGCACATGTTTTTATTGGCATAACTGCATCCATCCATCCATGCTTTAATGAGTAGGGAAGTCCATGAATAGTAATTCTTGCTTATTCTTGCTTTATTTGCTGTCCTTTAATTTAGGTTCCCATTGTTTACCCAGGATCACTGGCTGGTTTGGTAGTCTATTTTTGACAAGTCACTATAGGGAAAGAATACCTCATTCCTTTCCCTAACAATAGCTCTCAGCAAGTTCTCCAATACAGATGGGTTCAGGAAGGGACACCGATGTCTTTCATCCTTAATTACTAGACAGAAATCTGTGAAGTATCAAAGGTAGGCTGACACTAAATATCTGGGGTGGATATGAATTCCCCTGGATTCCAGGGAGAGGAGGTTCCGAATTGCCTGTAGGGTAGCAAATTCTGCTTGTGAGGTGAGAGACCTACATTCATTTCTATGGGTGGAAATAACTCCTAGTAATAATTAAATTGAGCTGCACAGTGGGAACCTACTCTGTGTAACTTGTAGGTGGTTTGTGATGTACTAGAGGTGTAACATTCTTAATTTTGATAGTACTATGTTTAGTGGTTCATAGTCAAATCACACATCAAGATACGAAGATAACGATGATGATGATATAATTTACTCTCTTTACATGTTATTATTACCAGGAAGAATGATTATTAGCCAAAAAAAGAGTATTGTTCAAATGCCTAAGAGGCCCTGCCTTATTTCCTACCTTTAATCTTCAGTGTCGTTATGATCACATCCTTCACATCTCCATCACATGATGGAGAAAAATGAAGAAAGGCTTTTCTGCACTGCAGCTGAAACTGAAAAAGTTGCCTGGTAGAAGTGCATCTACATAAGTAGACCAGTCCTTGCATTGTGAAATATGCCTCTTTCCCAAAAAGCCAAAAACATTTCTGGCTACTGGTTAGACCATAAAACTTCCTGGAGCTCTTGTTTTGACTGACACTAACTCTATGCATCTCAGCTTACTGTTTTGTAAAAATGTGTATTAACACCTCACAGCAGGCCTGGAATGCCGATTGAATGGATCTTCAGCCTGGCCCCATCGTCTGAACAGGAAAAATAATGGTTTTTTGCATCACGTTAGTTGGCAGAGTAAAAAATCCTGAATTCTCTTACTATGCCGGCTAATTTTCCTAGAAACTTCTTAGCTGGATATAGTCCTGTCTTTGCTGCAAAAAAGCATGCTTTATCCATTGAGATAGTTAGCTTGGCATCAAATCTTAGAAAAAACTCCGAGACCTTTCCCTGCAGCATTTCTCAAGGAAATAACTTTGTAATTTCTCTCTCTTCCATCCTAGATATTTCTAGTGTCACCATGGTATCTAAGCTCATCAAAGAAACTGTGTGAGGTTGTTGCTAGCTTGTGTAAGTGGTTTATCTAGTCAAAAGCAACAATGAGCTAAACGTTCTCAAAGTTATGTGAACACCTTCCTTGGGGTCAGGGAGCAGGGGGAGACGAGCTGAACAACAGCAAGCGCTGTGTAGGTGAGGACAATTACTGACTATAGGCATCTGACCAGAAATGAATGCCTTGATAAACAATATCCTGCTTGTCAGTTGGGTCTTTATAACCCTTGTTCAGGCTTCAGAGGTAAAATGAAGATACTGCTCTTGGCTCTGTGATGTATTTTGAGTTATTTTTTCCTTAATTCCTGCTTTGGGGCCCTGAAAGCTATCTGTCTTGTTTCTCTTTCTTCTCCATCCTGGAATGAAGAATAGCCTTTCTTTTTTTTGTAATAATTTCTCCATTCAGCTACTGAGGGCAATGGGGCAGTTATTAGCCCAGAAGGTGATCTGAGTAGTATAAGGATGTAGCTGCTCGTGATTGGCAACAAGAGGTGCAGAAACCTACAACCAAGGAAATGCTGGAAAAACAAAGCATAAGCAAAGTGGAGATATTTGATATAGCAAATAGAAGTCTTGGCACATCAACTGCCTGATTGATATTCATTCTGTTCAGGGATTTACATATCAGATTTAAGGACGGTTGATGTTTTTGCAAGTTGCCAGTTTTGCAAATTCAGACTTTATCCTGTAATTCACTCTGAGCGCTTTCTAGAGCATGTTGAATATATTCTGCAGCTGACTTACACACTTCTTTCATCCTTTTGGGTTCCCATCAGAGAATGGGTGGGTTGGAATAGGTGCAAAGCTACAAAAGTGTAATGAGTTCACTTGGGCAACACTGAAGGTGTGTAAAGTTGCACAAAAATCTCTGCGCTAATAATGTAAAGAAGAAGGTTTCTGTAACTAGATATAATGCAAGAAATGGGAGAGGAGGTATCTTGGCAGTCAATTTAAGCTAAATTTAAATAAACCATTACTTTATTCTTACAAACTGAGTGAAATTGATATAGGAACCAATGAGACTCAGGAAAAGAGTATCTTGCAATGCCATCTCTACTGCAATGTAAAATTGCTTCGCAAATTATGCTGCCATTTTGTTAATTATCTTCCCAGCACTGTCCACTTCTTTGGAGTTCTCTGGGAACAAGACAAGAATCATCCTGTACACAAAAGATGTATGCAAAATATAGCTTGTGCACTTCTGACACTTTCTTACTGAAATACTTTCCCTGTCCTGATGCTCTGAGGTAACTTATTTGAAAAAAAACCCTGTTTAAATAGGTAGCATAATAAGAATTTGCTTTCTGCTCCAGTCCATTTTTTTTGTTTCATTTAAGTTTCCTGAGAATCAGGAAGAATTATGTTCAGGAGCAAGAATCCAAAGGACACAGACTGAACAAATTCAGTTTCTGGAGCAAGCAACTGTATTAATTGGCTCTGATGTCAAAATATTTCAGTGGAAGCCCTATGTCTGTTAAAGTCTCCTCCTGCCTTATTTACTTATGACTATTGCTGCAGAAGGATAATGAGAAGCAATATTAGCTCTTCACAGTTAATGGGGCAATTGTTAAGACCACATGTTCAATAACTCCTGCCAAGGTGACACCTTAGACACTGGAGCACTGAACTGTACTATGTGCTTGAATAGTCAAGGCTGGAGTTTATGGTTTATGCTCATTCAGTTGCTTGAGTGCTTAACAGTTGAATAGCAAAAAACCTGTATCTTAGGAGCAGGTTTCTGAGCTGCTTGGCACATACAACTCTCCTACCTTTCTTAAAGATGGTGCCAGACAGTCAAAATTAATTTCTCTCACCATTCAAGAACATTCCTATTCTAAATCAGGCAAAGCTAAATCTGTGTCTTTGAAATGTCTCTGAAAAACACCTGGTCAGCTAATCTGGACTCTCAGGTAAAATGAGACCTAACCAATGAAGAAAACAAAATTCTCAGAAATAGTGTGTGTGGGTGTAGATGTCCAGCATGGTGGAACGATAATCCTTTAAGTCTTTCTACAAGCTAGGACAACTACTATTGTAGATTATCTTTGGTGCAGTTATAATGAAGCATACTTAGGAGAGTAGTTCACTCCAAAGTTAATAACCTATTGAAAGCGTGCACACAAGAAATACTGATCTGAAGAACAGAAATTCGAAGGTCAAGACATACATTCAGCATTATGGCTGATATCTGCTAAAAGAGTCTCTTTAAGTAGATAGCAGTGAATTGTGATTAAAATCTCAGGTTAGCATTCCATCTTGTGCTATCTCCTTACAAACAACAATCAATATTTGCTTGAAAATAACACTCAGAGTGCATCACTCAGCTGCATTCCTAGGCATTTGCCTGTTAACAATATAATTTTGTTTTTCTTATGCATCACTCTGAGTCCTCTTTAATGAGCAGTCTGTCTGCAGAAACAAGTAGTTATGGTGAGGTCCAGCCCAAGAGAAGCTCGAGGTACTGACTCATTCTGAAACACTGAGGGAAAGGTTTGCTTGCAGGTATATTTAGACTATAACTACACGAGAACACTAAGCTATGAGAAACCCCTAAAAATTAGGTGGCCATAGTTTTAATGAGGATTTGATTATGCCTTTTGGGTGTCTTAGTTTGACATTGTTTTATATTGGAAGATGGTAAATGTGTTTCAAAGTATGTTTTCCCAGAACTTCTCAGAAAGTCTAGTGTCAGTTTTGAGGTGAGATCCGAAGAGCATTATAGGGAAGATCGATGCCTCCCTTTCACTGGAGGAGTTCAGATTACTTGTTCAGGTTGTGAGAGGCTTGCTAAATTCTTCCCTCTCATCTTAATATGCAACTGCTACCTCCCATAAAGGTTGGAGGGGTCTCTGGCATTCTGTGCTCTCAGTCTCTTGTTAGTGACACTTAATTTTGTGAAAATAATTAAACTTTCATCAGATATGCAACTGGAACCTGCCAGGGAACGGGGTAGAGAAAATCCTGCCATTCAAAAGGCTAATCTGACCACCAGGTGAAGAATATTTCTGTTGTGATTTGTCTCAGTGATTAAGTCTTTTTGACAAACACATCAGCATGTGTTTGACTCAAATACTAATTCACTTTATTTTCACAAAAAGATATAACTTATGTGTTAACTACTCTGGAGAGTTCTTGAAAGCCTGAGCCATATGTGAAAGCAAACTACCAGCTCTGTCAACCTGACCAGCTATAAGCTTTTTTCTTTACAGAGATCCAAACCTAGGCAATCTGTATTCATTGAGTGGATTTTTTTTCTGATCTCAGCAAGAACAAAATCATGTTTTTATTTTCATTGATCACAGCTATTCTTTCAATACTTTCTGGTTTGTTTGCCTACTCAGATAAATCAGTGAGTCATATAGCCCCAGTGCTCTCAATAAACTGATTTCTTGTCTGAAAGTTGTGTCTTTTCTCTCTATTCATGGCTCCATGAAATAATGATCCAACTCCAAGTCTTGCTTCACACAAAATTTCATGCAAAAAATAAGAAAAGAGCTTTTTGAGGAGCTAGCATCCTTCTAGAGTTAACAGCCTACTTCGTTTTCTAGGAATCCCTGTCTGTGAGCAACTTACCTCCTCTTTAAATACCGTGCAAACACAAACCTGGACAATGTTAAGGGGATAGTTATTAATTGCTGGTATTTAAAGTCAAGGGGAAGAATACAATGCAGTACAGTAAGTACACACTCAGCTATAGTATCACCCAGGGCAGTGTATGTTTTTCTCATGATGCTTCTTTGCCCACATCCCACATTTTCTCATCCAAATCATGGCTGGAGTCAGCCATAGATAACTTAGTAAGAAGTTCTTCACTTTTAGCATGGCTGCCATTGCTAGAACCAATTGACACAAGGACTGCCGTGGTAGGGCAGGAGTAATCACCTCTTTAGTAACCTTTTGTCACATGCTGTGACATGACCAAACTGCTGAAGCTCAGCCTTTTCCCAGTAGGGCACACCTTGCAGGTAATTGTGCTGTCAGTCTGCTCCATGGCAGTTGTCAGCCCTCTGCAGACTGAGACATGCAGACCTCCTGAAAGGAGAACATACCCTGCTCTGAACTTTAGAACTCTATATAAGATGAAGATGACCCATGAACAACTAATTTGACTCTATTTATCATCTTAATTCCCCAGTTATCTGAGAGGAAAGCTACCAATTAAAGGTGAATGCTGCACCAGAGCTAAGTTTTCTTAAGGAAGTGCACTACTCAGAATATTAGATAAGCACCTTTTACAGCTTTGATGGCTCAGTCATGTCAACATTTAGAAAGCAATGCCTAATAAAACTCAATTAGGCCACCTGGTCCTGCTTTTTATAGGAGTACAACAGAGCCATGGTTATTCTTTCAGCAGTTTCCATGTTTTGAGACTCAAGCTTTTTTTTTTGTGCATGAAAGTACATGTACCTTGAAAAATAGATACTGTACCTTTTAAACTATTTTTAAATAAAATCCATAGTGGCATTTTCATTTAAATTACTAAATTTTAAAAAACTTGAATTTTAATGAGATCTTGAAGATGAAAAATTAACTCCCTTGTCTTTACTAAGATCTCAGCTGAGACAACTCACTGTTTACCTGTCCTAGGGTGAGAATGTATGACTTCACTCTAGTAGGAAAGGTCGGAGAGTGTTCCCTCTGATTTCTGTGCCTTTGAAGTAGGCCTGAGATGAGTCAAGGTATATTGCTCAGAAGAATGAGGAAAGGTACATATTACGCAGAAGGAAGGCAGTCCGATGTCTAGGTGCCTATCTGCAAAGAGCACGAGTGAAGAAGCAAGCAACCAGCAACTCACTTCTCTCTTGTCCCTGACTTTGGCCAAGTCTTTTTACACAAATGGGAAGTAGCTGGCTACCCACCTAACCTTAATGCTCTTTTTCTGCTGCTTCTGTGCTGGAGAGTGAAGAAAGTGATGGCTCACCACGCCAGTCGAATGAATGGGTTGCCTCTGAAGGACAATGAGATGTATACAGCAGACCCTACTGTTAGGCATCACCTTGTGCATCTTACTCCACGGTACATTCCCTACTCTATTCTCTCAAGAGATTCTTCATTGCCTTCTACTCTGTTTAGGCATAGCTTTACCCTGAAGTCTTTTCCAAATTTCCAACAGAATACACCGATAGATTAAGCATGGAAGCACCTGGGCACATTTGGTAGAAACTGGTGTGTTCCCCCCTGTTTTTCTGGTAGCATAATATTGTACATAGTGTTTTCCACAGTGTAGGTCTAATATTCAACATAGAAATCCTGTGTGGAAACTTGCACAATGGAACTGTCTTTCAGAGAAGATGACTTTTCGTTGACCTCAGGAGAAGTTGCAAATGCTCAATTGTTTTGGAAATCAGGCTACTTTCATGGGATCCCAAGCAAATATAAACACCTAAAAGTTTCAAATTTTGTGGCTTTTAGACATTACACTGGCTTGTGTACTAGTCAGGAGAAATACTGCTAGGCATGGACTAAAACCACACAAAACACTGAGCATATCCTACCTTCTTCCGCTGTCAATCTGACAACTATGCAGTACCTTTTAAGGCCCAGAATACAACGAGTTTGCATAAAACAAATTATAAGCACTTCAGGCAAGCATGACACCATAGACTATCAGTGGAAATGTTTGGGGCACATCTGTTCTGAAGCTTTCCATGCAAAAATTAATTTTGGTTTCCCAGGTATGATACCAACACAAAGAAAGTAAGGAGAAAACAAAATGAAAACAGGTTAAAATAAAAATCAGCACCTGATTTATATGCTTTAGCAAAATATGGCACCTACCAGAGGCTGACTGGCTACACTTTAAAAGAACCTATTTAAGATGAGGCAATTTATCATTCCTTAAAGCCCCACAAATACTGGATTATTAGGAGTAAAACAAACTGGGTCTACCCAGGGCTTTAATTCCATGGCTGGCCTGTTAGCAGGAAATTCTCATATTCATACACTGATGTACCAACGATTTTAAAATGTTGCTGAGGAAAACATAGTACAATTTTAAAATTCATATGGAAGAATAGAAAAAATTTATATTAAAATAGAAAAGTATCTACCATTCTTTAGATATCTTGGTTAATCTATAAAACGTGGTCAGGATACCAGCTTGGTCTCTGCTCCCCCTGGATATGCTCCCAACCCGTAGTGGCTCTTGGCCTGGTCCCATCAGGTGCAGAGTGCCGGAGGAAAGATGGAGCAGAAGGGGAAAGAGGGCAGAGCAGCACGAGGCACACAGCACAACCTTCCCTCTGTCCACGTGTCAAGCACGGGCTAAGAAGCGGAAATGTTCTCTGTCAGGATATAAGAGCCAAATTTCTCTGTACAACAAGCAAATCCGTGTCATACAGAGTCTCGGTTACAGAGACTGCTGCCTATATGCAAAACTGATCTTGTTATTCTGGGATCTCTCATTTGTCATCATTACAGCTGGTTTCCTGCGGCTCCTTAAGGAACATATTCATATTTCTGATTAATAAATGCTTTGAATTGCCTACATAGTCTATTATTTTGCCTATCTAACCTATCTAATTTCAGGCTTGTCTCTCTATCAGCATTATTTATATAGCATAAAGTTAGCTGCAGTAGCTCACATTCCTTTTTGGCAAAAGGAAATATATCTGTCTGGAAAATTGCAAGGTTGCAGCTGGAGCTTGGCTGGTGCAATATATTTACAAGCGTCAAAGTTCATGCCAACCCTTTAAATGCAACGTCATACTTTCTTGACAGGTGAACTCCTGTCACACCTGGCTTACGCAGAACATGAGTTCCAACTCAAGAAAAAGTCAGTGGAATTTCTTGTAATGGACAGTTCCTGTTTACACAGCAGCCACGGAATCAATATGCAGGATAAAGTATTGCATTTTCTCAAGTCATGCACTTTTTATTTCATCTCAGCAAATCCCATACGGCTGAGGCATTTTTATAAGAATGTGAGCAATTTTGAGCTCTGTGGAAAATGCTGAGTGCTGTTGGATGAAGGCAGAGAAGGGCAGAAGAGGAAAAATACATTCCTTTGAATGCACTAATATAGAAGGCAATTAAGAAATATGACAATAATGAGCAATCATTCTGTCTCGTAATGTATGCTTTCCTTTAAAGAGCAGGTGATGACTCCCTGAAAACAATAATAAGTAGCATAATGAAGTCCTGTCTACACAGGCATGTTACTTCAGATATTTCAGATGAGTTGGCTTGAGCATATTCGTAACGATCGTTTTAAAGTGGCTGGGCTTTCTTTTTTTCCATGAATGAAACCCAGGCTCACCAGCCCTCAGCTATGAGCTGCATCCAGTTTATGAGAGGATTCTGCCCATTTTTGAATGATTTTCCCTCACTGTATAATGTGATAAGGTTTATTTGCTGTCTGGCCCCTGAGTGCCCTCTCCTGTTACAAGATTATCTGGATCAAGTATGTTACCACTCTTGCTGAATGCTGATGGCTTCCTTCGCAATTCCAGCATGTGTGTGTTCCTCCAGATGCACACTTTTTTTTTGAGCACCACCTCTTTCCCTCCCCTGATGTTGTCTCATGGGTTGTGTGTATCAGCACATCTAGCCCCAACTTATAGCGCTGCCTCAAATATTATTATTTGTGACTGTTGGTCAAACTGAATGCAGGAGGGGGACGTTCCTGAGAAATTGACCGCTGCTGCCATAAAGCAAAATAACGCTGGCTTTTCCACAAGACCTGAAGGGATGCCAACAGGACCTCCAGGACTTCTAACTGGCCAGAATAGGATAAGATGTGAAAGATTGATCCATGGAAAGTCACTGCTGAACCCCACTATTGCAATGGACCCAGGTGACTTACCACAGCTGTCAAATGATGTCACTTCAAATATGGAGTTGTAGAGCTAATATTTTTTTCAAACCACTGAACTGAAATGCAAAGACTGAGGTTACAAAAAAGCTGTTTGAAATCCGGATAGGTGGTTAGCCTGAAAATGCTGCTGAGGGAAGTATTCCTATCATGTCCTATATCAAGTCATAGCTCTGCACCCCTAAGCCAGCTGGTATCTGGATGCCATCACTGGCAGGGGAAAATGAGCTGCATGAGCCACGAGCCTCTCTCCATTTGTTTGGTGCCACCTTATCTACTGTGGTCATCGTGGTGCTCCACAAACAAGAACTCAATCTTGTGTCCCCACCTTGCACTGCTTGCTACGCATCTGAGCTCGCTGCTGCTCTTCCTGCCACTCAAATAACATGGCAGCATCCCCTGAGTTAAAAGGAATACAGATTGCGGGGCAGGCATATTTATTGCAACAGCAAATGCAGAAAAAAAAAAAGGCAGTAGCAAATATACTTTGGCTTATAACTTGTTCAGCATTCTTTAGCTTCCTTTCACATTTTATGAGATGAATTACCAAAATTAAACATTTCAAAATGCTGAGATTATAAAACGCTTGCAATCGAACCTTTAGCAATATAAAATTCTTGAATTTAGGCCAATTGCTCTACTGTCTGTTCCCTTCTAGTGCATGTGATGCTGACCCGTGTGTGTTACAGGAGATCTTAGGGCAAAGACTGTGCTCCATTTTTACTATGCACAGAGCAAAGCAATCCAGCCCTCTTGGTTTGGTTTCTTATCTATATGGTCTCTCTCACTTCTGCAATTGCATTTACTTCAGGACCTTTCCATGCAATGCTGCACATCTTTCCGATTTATCCATTGCCTTTTGCGGTAAGGCTTTTTCTCAGCTCTTGGAAACATACTTCAAGGTAACATCGCTACAGAGGTGCACATAAAACTGCAAACTCGAGTCCTGTTACTATTCAGTAGCAGGATATTATCTCTCCCATTAGCCCAGCATCTTCTTCCCTCCTTCCCATTCCAAGACCAGCACAGGATTTCTACAGAAAGGAGATGTAGAGAGAGAGGCTTCTAATTTCTTACATACTCTGGGGTTCCCCGAGAACAACCACTTCCTAGGGAAGCCCAAACTGGAAAAACAGATGGGAATGACATTCCAAAATTGATAAAAAAAGTACGAAACCTATGATCATTGGCACTGAGTTCAGTGCAGAAATAACAAATAATTGCAATTTATCTCTGACAACAAAGGCCCCATTATGATGAGGAACTTTAGCCTAACAAGTTGCTTAATGAATAAAAAATATTTCAGAAAGGAAAAGGAGGATAGGAAGGAGAAGTTCAAGGATTCTGTGAATGGATTTCAGCACAGGAGCCAGAAGGCAAAAAAAGAGCTGGAAGGATGCTTATAACAACTTGTGTTTAGAACAATGTGTGTTGACTTGGACATAAGTGTCTAGATTCAGAGGAGTTTGGGACAAGGGGAAAAAAAATCCATGCAGGAAGATTTGCTGTAAATTGTGCAAAAAAACCCAGTCCTCGGAAGAATATTAAGATGTGATACCACCACTTCAAGTGCACTCTGAGGTTAACAAATAGTGGGAGCTTCCTGGAGGTCCCCACTACACCCTTTCCAGAACACAGGAGTGTTTTCTACTTTGATTTGCAAAGATAGGTGCACTTAGCAGATAAGGTGTGCTGTGCCAGAGTTATGCTGAATAAGCAAAGGCTGTAATGAAAAAAATTGGCTGAAGCATCCCATTGAAGCTCTCATTTTCCTCTAATAATTCAAAAACATAACAAAGATGCACCTCTCACATATCTTTGGATATAATACATTCATTTTTTCACCACTCTATTCTCTCATTTAAGAAAGAGCAGGACAATTCACTCATCATTGTTCCCTCCAAACAGGTTGGCAGCCATTTGAAATGGTGGTGGCTTAACACTGGAGGAATCCTGAAAATAGCCTGGTTTCACACCAAACTGCAGAATCCTAGTAGGTTCCTATATTTGTTCCACAAGACAGTGACTGTGGGTCATTGCCCGGGAGAACAATTTCCCAATACATGGTGTGAATCAGTGCACAACTGTATATGCAACAAATCTCAGGGAACTGGGGGTTGAATCACAATATATAAATCATATGGATAGACATTTTTACTCTAGCTAGTACACATTGGTTATTTCCAAGAAAATGTATTCCAAAAGCTTTTCTTTATAAACATGGAAATGATTTCTTAGAAACAATCCTGATGAGTTATCAGACCCATTCAAAACAAATGAAACCCAAACATTTCCAAAAGTAAATAAGGTGTCAAAATACGGTTAAGTAACCTGATAAAAGCCATTACAATGACTTAAAAGTAATAAAATAATTAATTTAAGGACATCTTAAAACTTTAAAATGGCCACATGATGGCCTAGTGAATTATTCTTACCAGATTAAAGAAGAGGTGGAAGCAGGGCTATGGACAGCCTTTGGTAACATCAGCCAGAGTATCTTCAGCCATGTAGATTTTTTCTCATATTATTATTGGATGGTGCTGCTATCTGTGTTCATGCAGGTCTCAGCAAAGTGATTTGAACAGACTTTTACTAAGGGAAAGACTCCTTAATCCTGAATTAAAAGAAATCACAGAATTCACTTAATATTTACAGCCTCAATTCTGACTCAGAACTGCAGCTTTTAGTTATATTATTTTTAACCTTTCTTTCCAAGTCAGAGTACTTGCTTTTATTCAACAGGAAATGTTGCTGGGTATTAGGTGTGTCAACAATTACATTACTTATATAAGTTCCTTACATAATGGGTATTTCTGGAACCCAATAGTTTATAGATCAGTTGATAGGAGAATGTAAAAATAATAAAGTTTTTGAGAAATACATTGTTCTATACATACAATCACCTGATTAATATATACTAACTAATTACTTTTACATTAATATATTAAGCATATGTTACAGTCTAAGATATATGCAGAGAAGCACAGAATTTCTCACATATATAGCGGTGTACATTCCATTTTATGTTTTGTTTTCAGAATAAGGTTGCGTTTGAGTTCACGTGTCAAGGCTACTACTGAGAATAGCATATCTTTTTATGCAGACCTGGGTCTTGCCTACGGCAAGAAGTAGTAAAGTTAATTTATAGACCTTTCCTGTGGGGGAGACACATATATCAGTCTAAAATTTAATGTGCACAAGGTAACATTAACTTGTTTTAAGAAGGAGATAAGCTATGTCAACACAAGTTCCACTGTTAGTGGAACACTTCCACTGTTATATTGTACAAAGCTGTACCAGTATAACACTTCAAACTGAGAAACAAAAGTAAAGAAGAAAAGATCTATGCCACTAAATGTAGTAGTTGTGCCAGTGCACTCGGTGATGAACACCTCCCTTTGCTATCAATTGCTGAAATAAGTAAAATTTTCAGGTGAATATTGTCATGGCAAAAGTAGCAGTAGTTTGTGCACTGGAGATAACTGATAATTAAACACCCAAGATGAGGCTGTCTGCCTGGAGAGCTAAGGATGCCAGTGCAGGAAAGCCACAAGAGAGCTATAAAGGCGATGAGTAAAAAGCCCTCTTGCCTGTTAGCTGAGGCGATGAGATCCTTTGCGCGGCAGCGAGGATCACAGGAAAAAGAGGGATATGGGTGCAATTTAAACACGTCCATGGCCCAGGGTGTCCGTGGTAGAAAGAGGAGACAGAAGCAATATAATTTCTCTGAGTTTCTACAAAATAAAAAGTTTCTCTGACCAAAAAAAA
>VZTA01004125.1:293874-318883 GCA_013398855.1 Mohoua ochrocephala
GCCGGGCCGGGCCACCGGCCGGGGCGGCGGAGGGACGGTGGCCCCGGAACCGCTTGCCTCTGCCGGGGCAGGCCGGCGCGGCCAGGCGCGGGCATCGCGGCGTGATTCACTTAGAATTTGCGTGGAAATTTCCTCTCTCCCCTTCTTCCTCTTCCCCGGAGCCAGGCTCCATTTCTTCTTGCGATATGCACTTTTTTTCCTGAGGGAGAGGCAAACAGATGGTGAATGGCAGCCTCTTAATTTTTGGTGTTATTTTGGACAGTCCGTGCAACCTCCTGAGATTTGTCTGTCAGTAAAATAACCGGTATGTAACTTTCTGTCTCCTGCTTGCAAAACCCTAGAAGCTCTTTCCATTTTGTGCGTTAGCAGAAGCGAATGACAAGGCTGTGTAGGGGTGCTCATCCTACTTCTAGCGACGGTCCTACAGCTCTACCTGCCAGTTTAAAAGTGAGCTGCCGGTGCCTTCGTCTGTACAGTAAAGGGGAGGGAAAATATGCTAGATAATTACCTTAAAATGCTTTGTTACCATACCAGAAAGGATTTAATTGTCCATGGCTTGTACGCTTCTGTCAGTGTGGTAATACCAAGTCTGTCGTTCACAGGAGAAGCAATTCTCTCCCGAGCATATGTTAATGTAAGCAAAACCTATCAGCTAGTTAAAGCTGTGGAAACTCTAGACCCGCAGATGTTGGCTTACTCCTGTCCAAAAGTTTTAGAAGTTAATGTTGGCCAGTCACATGTTTATTGAGCCTGTACAGGTTTCTAACTCGCTGTGTTTTAACTGTCTGTATTTTGTTTTAGTTTTGAAATGTCTTGACTTGAACATCCCTGTACTTTGACTTCATATTCATGTAAACATGGTGTCTGGCACTAACAGAAGAGCACTCATACTGAAAGATGAATATGTAGAAGAATGAAATTTTTTCTAGCCCCTTTCACTGCTTAAAAAGGAAAGGGAAAAAATAAAATACAGGCTTATGAAGAGCAGGGAATAAAACAGCTGTTTGACTCAGGAGGGTGAATTAGTTTCAGATGGCCTACGAATAGTCAAATATACTGCTAGTTTCTTAGCAGCGCTGTAATAATGTGATCTAACTCGTGGTCAAGGATTCAGCTGTGCTGCACCTTAGGCTTTTGGAATTCTGTTTCCATTCCATAAACAAGATGAACACATGCAAGTGTGTAGAAATGCTTGGCAGCTGAACTTGATTGAATTGCTAACTAAATTCATTTTAGGGGAAAAGATTGTTTTGGAAAGGGGGAATACAGAGATACAATTATGTCTTCTTTTGACTTGCAAGTTTTTTCGGGTGCCTCTTTGTTAGCTTTTAAAATTATGAGTGTTGGAGGATTCTAACAGTTTTTCTCTTTGCAGAGAAAAGGTGGTGAGTGTCGGTCAGGAATAGTGCTCTACTAGTTTCTTGGTACCTCAGAAAGTTTAAGAACATCCTTAGAGTGCCCACTAAATAAAAAGCTTGGGTTAAAAAAGCTGGTGAGAGAGTATACACAAGTACGTGGCTTTTTTTTATGTAATTAAAAGTAATCTTTATGTAGAAATACATGTTTTCCTTCATGGCTGTTGTTCATAAAAGTTAGGATATTCTTTGTGAGTTAAATGTTTTAAAATTGCTCTGACCAAGATCCTAAGTATGAGCCCTGAAGGCTTAACTCTGGCAACTGTTTCTCAGAATTTCACCTGCCTCTTTGAAATAAATGAGATTATTTCAAGTAGACTGCTCTGCGAGCACAGGTAACTGTTAAGTGGCCGATCACAGATTGCATCTTGGGCCTTGGTTGCTTTGGTAAGATGAGGCTGATCTATAGGCCTTAGCACATGCTGGAAGGAAATGACTTGCTCAGCAAGACTGCTAGGGTCAAGGGTTCCTAAACTTTCACACGGTGAATAGGGCCTTAGGTTGTACAAACCACTTCTTGTCCTACTTGCAGTTATGCTGTATTGCTGATAACTTGAGTGAGTGCATAACTTACCTTGCTTCAATGTCCTGAATGCTTTCTCTCTTTAAAGATGTTCATCCTTTCTTTTTTTTTTTTTTTTTTCCAGTGTGTATCTTTCTACCTGCTTAGTCACTTTTTTATTGGATGGAAACAGTGTGAGGAGCTAGAGCTTTATGAATAAATAGAGCCCCCATCCCTCTGGGCCCCCCTCTTCTGTTTCTTGGAGAATCGTCTATGAATTTATTCCTTTCAGGAGATTGGCTAACATTTGTTAACACTTTAACAACTGTAAACACTTTCCAGACTTGGAAAATGAAGTATAGCAGCAAATGGTTTGGCATGGCTTGAGCTGCTGCTCAGACCTTCTGGTTCTTCCTGTAAGTAAATTGGGAGGGCAATGCAAGTGTCTAGCAGGAAATAGGAATAGAACCTCTCTAAGTAAAAGCATGTATGCGTTTTGGCGTTAGACTGTTTGGATCAGTTAGGTGCACGTTTTTACCAAACTGGGTTTTCTTCTGTCCACCGGAAGGAACCAGAAACTTTGATGTGCTTGGTTTTGTCAGATGGCATTTTTCTTGTATGAGTTTGAAAAAGGAATCTTCATCATTTCCTTATTTAAAAATTGTATCCAAGATTATACAGATTTAGTGAGCATTCCGAATACGTGCTTTTGACTTCTGGTTAGCTGTTATTAGGCTGGCTGCATCAGCTCAAAAGGAAGAATTGGCGTTTAAACTAGTGATTTCCATACAGTACTGAGATCCAGTAAGTTTTGTGGTGATGTGTTTAACTTTGTTTCCTTCCACTTGGCTGTTCTGGGAACATGACAGCTCCAAGGTATTTCTAGTAGGAGTCTATCATTGTTTAAATGGAGCTTGCAAGTGTTTTCTAAACACATATGTACAAAATAAGGTATTCATCAATCTCATGCATGTGCTTTTAGCAACTTGAGGAAGCCTGCATCCGAAGCTATCGAGCCAAATGCAGGCCAAGGGAGTGACACTTCTCATCCTTTTCTGTGTATCCTGAAAGCTATGTACTGTGTTTGTATTCTGGAGCAGAATATGTTAGTGTTGATTTCATAATGATTAATAAGTCATTTGTGTTTTTTTATTAAGGTATTTCACCTGTTGCTGGTTTTCAAATTGGGGAAAGATAGGTTGGGATCGGCACAAGGGGGATTTTTTTATCCTTTAGTCACTGAGTTAAAAATAAAGGTGGATGTAGAGATCAAGCAAACATGCTACTGAACTTGGTGGAAAGGGAGCTTGGATCTTTGCTAAGGCTTCTTCTCTGATCATTGCTGTCTGATTTTGATCTGGTTCTGTTCTCTTGCAAGGGAAGAAGGGAAGACTTCATCTGCCTGTGAGTAGCTTTCCAACATACTGCAATCCCAGCATCTGTTTCTTCTATCTCACTGTTGTCTTGAGAGCAACAGATGCCTAATATGAAGTGGGTTTCAATTGACTACAAAATCTGATGTAAAGTAATTGTACTTCTGCATATCTTGGTTGTGAGATGGAGGGTCCCTTGTTGTAGTGCAGGTTATTGTACTGTCCCTTTCTGGGCTTTGAGTATTTTACTTTTGTGATGTTTGTGTTGTTGGGGTTTGGTTTTTTTGTTTTCCTTTTTCCAAACAAATTAAGTGAAAGAAACTGCAAAAATGGCAGCACACTTCTGTCTTCACTTCCAATGAGTTCTTCAAACTCGGAACAGAATCACATGAGCTTTGTAGGGATGGCCAAAAAATGTGATAGGTGTGTGTACTGTGATTTTCAAGTAGTGCTTCATCCCAGGTTTTACTTTGGCCCATTTTTAGGCCTTTTTTATGGCTGAGTGCTTATGTTTCAGACTACTGAGGCCTAATCTTTTCCTTGCTTAACAGAAGGGGCATTTATTTTTTTCCCAGTGTGGATATTCTTAAATGTTTTCTTCCATGTGAGATTTGATACGCAAGGGTAGTAACTAAAAGGGTAGCCGTCTTACTCCTTGTAGGATAAAATACACTGCATAGGAAGACTTGCTAACAGTTTTCCAGATTAATTTGTTTCAGGAACACTGAATTCAACAGATGAGATTTATTTGGAAAGCAGGCTTCGTGTTATGTTTTGGTTTAAAGTTTCTTTCACCAGTATAGATTTAATGTGGAGCCTGTTTGAATAGTGTCTATTAATTTGAAGTTGCAAGATACATGAGCTAAGACACCTCAAGTGTGACATACTGTACTTAGAAGTGGAGCAGTTTTCTTACTTCTAAACTTGTCTCTTATTGCATGTTACAGTAAATTGCCATCTTAAAACCTCAGAATTTGAGTTGCATTTTATATGTGCTTTGGAACTGCCTACCTGAGGGAGTTGGTGATAGAAGTCTGGATGAAGGTTATGTCCCAGATAGGTAAGCATGTGGTGGCTGTTGTTCAGAGTTTGTTTTCTACTACTGCCTAGAAATATAGAAAAACAGGATAGGGAAGAAGTATGTAGCAATAATCACTAGATGTGGGGAGAAAGTGTTCAGCTACTTTTTTCTCTTTCTCTGTCTTCTCTCCAGATGTAATGAATGAAGATAGGTATGTGTAGCTATAGCCGTGCCTGTCAGTTAAAGACCTAAAGCTTCTCCGTGATCTGTAGATGTTACCTTGGGCTATTGGATGTTGCAAAAATAGAAATTATTCCCTGTCTTTGAATAGCTGCTGCTTCATTACATGTGACTTTTTTTTTTTATTGAATGAAATCTAGAATTAGTCTTCTGTATCTCATTCATAAAATGTGTCTGTCCCCTGAGAGCTCTTAAAGTAGCATAGAAATAAAAGGCCAAAACTTGCTAGGTCAAAATTAGTGTTTATAGGTCAGCGTGCCCAATAGTTTAATTTGAATGCATTTCCTTCAGTCGGTGTGAACTGTAGGGGCCCCTAAACTCCTGAAGTTATGTTAAACACAGTGGTCTGAATGAGAGAGGCCCAGTAGCATTAATCCAATTTGTCTAGTGACTTAATCTTACTGCCATTTATCATGTAACTGCTGCTCCTCTGAGCGAGCCTTCTTGCATGTGTTTCTGTTGATCGTTTAGCATGTTGAATCCCTTTTCCTAAGAAGGTAATCTTTCCTTTTATGAAACTTCATCCTAGGTTAAGGGTCAAGTAATTTGTAACTGAGGAACCACGTTAGAGAAGTTAGAGCTTCTTCCCATTTTTGAAAGCTCCTTTGCTAATCCTTTCATTTAGTAAAGCATATATTTAACATATTAATGTTGTGGTTTCACAGTTAGTGGCAAACTGGTTCTAGAACATAGGTGGTAAGTCTGAAACCAGAAGATGATCACTGGTTTTCCTTTACATAACTGTTAGTGTATGTTAAAAATATGGAAGAACAGCTGGGAAGTTTAAGGAAAGAGCAGCTCTTTTATCAGGCTGCCTTCTGCACATGGGTAGTGTTATCATCTGACTGGATTACAGTTTCATTTGAGTCCTGAATAGTAGTTATAATTGTAAGCATGCTTCAAGGTATGTCCATTCTCATGTTTTCATCAGTGTAATGGCTTCCTCCTCTCATTGAGCCCTTTTAGGGCCATTAAGTTCTTAAATTTTTTGTTCGTGGTCTCATTCTGATTTAACTTGAGGCTTGTGATTCCCTGGGGGTGGGGCAGGGGCATGCTTTGTGTGAGAACTATTCCTCTGGTTACTAGTGTATAAATACATAGCACAGTGAAACTTGGTGAGAGCCAGCTGTGTTGTGTGACCATGTGACTCTGACAGTCTGAAGAAAACACCCTACCTTGGGCAGAAACTGCTTAGAATTGGTTCTGAAGTATCTTTTCCAGGGAAACCACCTCTTTGCTTTTGACTTCAGTGACCAAAAAGAGAACACTATACAGCCATCTTTATAAGGAAGCCTGCAGTGGCACATGGCTTTTATTTTTTTGACCGTAGTTGTATAGAGTGTAAATAAAGTGAAGAGTCAGAAAACAGGCATTTTTGAAGTAAAATGGTTATTCTGTCTCTACTCATAATTAATACCAGTTACCATGAAGGATTTTTAAAAAATTCTTTGCACATATGTATTAAACTCTTGACCAGAGGTGAAGCAAAATTTGTTTTCAAACATACGTAATTTGGTGTAATGAGGTGAGAGGGAGGGACAGGTTCCTTTTGGCATTTGCAGTGCTGTAGTCATCCGCTCTTAACAAATGAGCCACTTACTACCAGCTGCTGTTTCTGCTCTATTCAGCGTGTGCTGTCTCTGAGAGCATGGTGAAGGCAACTTCTGTAGAGGTGCAGTGCAGCATCTTTTGATTGTAGCAGTTTTTCCTGAGACTTGTGATGGACTCAGAAAATACCATAGTATATGAAAGTATAAGGAAGGGGATGGACTCAGTGTCACTCTGTCACTCTGTGAGTTTTTTTTGTACTTTTTTTATTTACTAAATATAAAGTCAGATAAGGGAGAGCATCTTCCCAGAGCTGACATCAGCATAAATGTTTCTGAGGCATACTTAATGCCTTCATTTTGTATTTTGTTTCTTCTTTTTTTAAAGAAACTTAAATCTATCAACCAGTTATTTGTTCTCTTAGGGCAGTTGTTTGATTTTCTTATGGGTTTTGGTTAGTTTGCATCTCATATGGGCTTAGGCTTCTCCAAAGGAATTGCATTCAGCTGCTCTTGGTTGGTAAAACCTCAGACCTGTCTCTTAGTATTAAACAGTCACAGCATTTAAAAGATACTTTGGGCAAGTGTATTTGCAGTCAACTTGAGCTTCTGTGCTTTTTATAACATATATTTGTCACAGTCTGACAAATTGTTTGGGACTTCATTCAATACTTTGTAGGTACCAAATGACTCCTTAACTTCACCTGAGTTAATGCAGCTCCAGGTAGTGGAGGTAGCAGTAGAAGGAATTTCTATAAAACCAATACTACACATCCTTCTTAAATTTGTGGAAGCTGATGCTGTTACTTCTCATTGTTCTCCCTTTCCTTTTTTCTTCTAAAGCAATTGCTTTCTATGTGTCTGTCTAGAATATTTGTTTACTACAGCATATAATCTTCAAGCAGTTCTCTGTTGTGTTCCTCGCTGGGATAAAGGTGCTTCCCTCAATGCAGGTCTTGATTTTTCTCAACTTTGTTTTTTAGTAACAAATATGTATTTCCCTGTAAAGCAGAAGTAGGCAATTGTGGCTTGTGTACCAGATGTGTGGGAATGGGTATTTATGATGTGAGTGAATATTGTACAAAACAACTACCTACCTTTCTGGATTTCTAGCAGGTATGTGGAGTACGAGTGATAAGAAGGTTCTTCCACTCTCTGAAGCTTTTCTGTGCTTCTCCTTAAATGATTGGTTTGCTTTTTGAAAGAAATCTAATTTTTTAAAGTGTAGAATGGAAAGTAAAGTAAAATTCTAAGTATTCTCTGTAGAAGCCAAACCAGCCTCAAGCAGTGATTGAGTGTGACTGTGACATGGGTAGATATTTTTACTACTTTCTGTTGACTCAGATGTCAGTGAATGTTATTGAAACGGCATCCTGCTCTTGTCTGAAGCAGATGATGTCTTAAGCATAGCATTCTTATTCTCCATACTGAACTCTAAGTTGATCTTTTTCTTCAGCTAATAGAACTGATAGATCGTTGGATTTATTTGATACTGCATTTTAATTAGATGTACCTTTTATGTTATCCAACTGTTTTATAAATTGCTAAAAGAGATACTTCATTGCCTTGAATTATGTGGTAGAGAATTTCAGATTTTAGAGAAGCTTCACCCTTTGTCATTTTCATCATGAAACAAGAAATAAGCCACAGGCCTCATTTCCACCTACTTTCAGATAGTGCCACAAATTTGAGCACAGGACGTGTGCTATATTTGGAATCGACTTTACCTCCCAGATACACATCAAGAAAAAGCTGAAATGGTTCACTCATTTATTTTTTCCGTTGGGCTTTGCAGTTACTAGCTACAGGGGCTAATGCTTTACTTACTTTTTTACTCTTGAAAATTTCCAAGTGTAGGTACCTTGGTGTGATTGTAGTCTCTTTAAAGTGGAAATGGGCTTGTGTGTATTAAACTTCTGTTGTATCTTTACAGTTCCACTGTGCCTTGTGTATTTACATATTAAGACTTATATTGTGTAACACAGTGCTCATGGTAGGGAATTATTATAATAAAACTTACATTTTTTAAGCTAATATTGCAAATGTAGGCTTGTTTCTCTCTTTCAAACGTGTTCTATAACTTCATTATCGTCATACCTGAGGCATCAGATCTATTCCACTGGGTAAAGTTTACTACTTAAATGTTTGTAGGATCACAGCCTTAATTTGTAGTATTTTGGTTTTCTGCCTTGGGCATTGCCTAAATGCAGTTAAATTCTAATGCATTTCTGTGTTGCCTTAGGTTTAAAACGGAAAGTGTAGACAAGTTCATAGAATCACAGAATGATTTGGTCTGGAAAGGACCTTAAAGATCATCTCATTCCAACACCCCTGCTGTGGGCATGGACATCTTGCACTCGCCCAGGTTGCTCAAAGCCCTATCCAGCCTGGCCTTGAACACTTCCAGGATTGGGACATCCGCAACATCTCTGGACAACCTGTTCCAGTGCCTCACCACCCCCATAGTGAAGAATTTCTTCCTAATATCTAATTTATCTAATTTAAATCTACCCTCTTTCGGTTTAAGCCTTTTACCCCTTGTCCTATCACTTCATTTCCTGATAGAGCCCCCTTGTAGGCTCCCTTTAGATACTGGAAGGCTGCTATCCAGATCTCCCTGGAGCCTTCTCTTCTGCAGGCTGAACAACCTCAACCTCATAGGAAAGATGCTGCAGCCCCCTGCTCATCTCTGGCCCTTCTCTGCACCTGCTGAAACACTTTCCTGTCTTTATTATGCTGAGGGCCCCAGTTAGTTATTTAGCTAATGATGTTCTGTCTCCTAGTTGTTCAGTGTTCATTCACCTGTGGCTTAAACTGGCCTGCCTCTCCTGACTCTGTAGTGAGGGGCAAACATTGCCACTTTCTGCAAAAGTCGAGTTTGCTTTTTTCCACTTGTGACTGTAAAGATCCTGAGTGTGAATGGCTGAGAGTGAATCTGGGGGCAGTGGCTGCTGTTTCACAAGTTTTAGGATGAGGTTGAAGAGACTGACCAAATCCTCCTTGTTCTCTGTATTTCTTGGTAGTTTCTCAAGGATTCTGAAGAATGGTTTTAAGCCTGTGCAAGGGTTTGTTTTATTTGTATGGAATTTTTTTAATAGGCTGGATGAGGAGTAGAGACCTTTTTCTGACTTACTTGCTCCCCTTTAGCTGAGGATGAAATACAGAATGTGGATTTTCTAGAGAAATGTGGAGGTCTGTGGAGCAGATTCCTTTTTTTTCTGTTAAGGAAGCATCACTGCTTCTTCCAGTATCTGTAGCTCCCCCCAACCTTTTCTTTTGAGAAGTAAGTGCTGGAACACATCTCATTTACTGATAGGAGGTATGAAGTAAATCTTCGGATGCATTTCTTCTTCTTCTTCACTCCTTCCCCTGTCTCTGGGATTTCTTGATTTGACTAGTCGTGACATGGATTTTCCAGTGGTTAATAATTCCTGATGTTACTTGCTTCATCAAAGAGTGAGGGACTTTTTTTGAAGAGCTGTTACTGTCCTGAAATACCTTATTGTTAGTCCAATAAGTAACTTTGGAGGATTGGGAATATTGATACAGGAATTTCTGCATGTAATTGTCAGTAGGGTACTATACCTTATCAGAAATTTGCTCCAGGTGCTGGAGTGCTTGTGGTGCTTTTGTTAATGTTTTTACTTTTTTTTTTTTTTTTTTTTTTTTTTTTTTTTTTTTTTTTTTTTTTTTTTTTTTTTTTTTTGGTAACAATGGTTTAGACAGCAGCCCTAATAATGCACTCTTGTTCTCCTTCCTGATATGTTTGAGGCTTGGTTGTTGGCTTGGTCTTTTTTTCCCCCTTCAGTTCAGGGCATCTTTTTGTCTTCGTAAATATCTGTGTGTGTGTGTGAGTATAAATATGAGCTTGTAAAACTACAGCTCTTCATTCAACTGTATGATGGGTTTTTTTAGAAGTTCTTCCATAACTTTTAATTCTAGTTTAGAAACAGAGCTGCAGGCTGAACAGGAGATGGTCTTTTTAGAGTTGATGTGCATCCTAGAGAGGGGTTATAGTGAGCCCAGAAAAGCAGTGTATAACTCATTTGAGCTTGTACTAGAGCAGATTCTAGTATGAGGTCTTAGTTCCTGCAGCTGTATCTGGGAAAGTGCAGGGATAAAAATAACAGCTGCTTTGACTCAAAACTTTGTATTTGTATTGGAAGACTTTAAATCTAGCAGATGTGTATAAGAAGTAAGAGTTTGCTGAAATTCTGTCTGCTGTGAGGGAAATGCATCCTTAGGCTGCAGAAAAGACTTCGGGAAGCAGGAAGAACTAATGGTAGCCTTCGAGTACCTATGGGCAGGCTATTGAGAATACTGAGCCAAGCTTTTTATAGTGGTGCGTGGAAGGCAGGCAAGAGACAGCGGGCATGCATTAAAATAATTTAAGAAGAATGTGTTTCTCTATGGAGTGGGACAATTATTGGGACAGGTGAAAGAGGTTCTGCAGTGTTCAGCTTTGAATGTTTTGATGCCCAACTTGATAAAGCACAGTGTAATATAGACTTATTTTGCTGATTTTGATTTGAAAAGAAGGTTGAATAGAGGACCCTAGATATACTTTCCAACCAGAATTATTTTATGAATCTGTAGCATAAACTGTAGCCATCCTCAACTTCATGAGTATAAAATTGTCCATGTTAGAGCTTGAGACTGAAGATCAGTGATGAGCCTATAAACTCACATGAGGTTTAACAAGGCCAAGTGCAAGGTGCTGCACCCGGGTCAGGGCAATCCCTGATATCAACACAGGCTGGGGGATGGACAGATTGAGAGCAGCTCTGCCGAGAAGGACTTGGGGGTGCAGGTGGATGAGGGGCTGGACATGACCCAGCAATGTGCACTCACAGCCCAGAAAGCCAATTGTATCCTGGGCTGCATCCAAAGCAGCGTGGGCAGCAGGGCAAGGGAGGGGATTCTGTCTCTCTGCTCTGCTCTGGTGAGATCCCACCTGCAGTGCTGCATCCAGCTCTGGAGTCCCCAGCACAGGAAGGACATGGACCTGTGGGAGCGAGTCCAGAGGAGGCCACCAAGAGCTTTAGAGGGATGAAGCACCTCTCCTATGAGTAAAGGCTGAAAGAACTGGGATTATTCAGCCTAGGAAGGAGAAGGCTTCGGGGTGACCGGATTGCTGCCTTGCAGTACCTGAAGGGAGCTTAGATGACAGGTGAAGAGGGACTTTTTGCAGCATAACATAGTGACAATCAAACTGAGAGTAGGTTTAGCTTAGATATTAGAAAAAAATTCTTTACTGTGAGGGTGGTGAGGCACTAGCACAGGTTGCCCAGGGAAGCTGTGGATGCCCCATCTCTAGAAATATTCAAGGCCAGGCTGGATGGAGCTCTGAGCAACCTGGTCTATTGCGAAAGGTGTCGCTGCTCATGTCAGGGGTGTTGGAACTAGATGATCTTTAAGGTCTCTTCCAATCTGGGCCATTTTATGATTCTATTTTAGTAGGCTTAAAGCAGATAGTGTGCTTTCAGTGGAAATGCAGGAAGGTTTTTTTAAACTTAAAGGTACTTCTTGATGAAAATACTGAAGCTTATGGATGTAATGCAGAATCTCTGAATCTCTTGCACTGACAGAGGATGTTTGTTTTCTGAAAGTTCAAGCTGGTCACTTAAAAACTTGCCAGTGATGAGCAATAGGATGGTGTGCCGAAACCTGAGGAAATGAGTACTAATGGGATCCCCTCAATCTGCTTCAGGAGGTGTTTGGCTACACCTGAAATGTTTCTACACCAATGCAGGCAGCACAAGCAAGACTAGCTCGAAGCTTTGGTCCAGTCCCAGAGATTTGATATTGGCATAAGTGAAACCTGGTGGGATGAGTCTTGTGATTGGAGTGCCCTGTCGGATGGTTACAGGCTCTTTAGGAGGGATAGGTGGGGCAGAAGAGGTCAGGGTGGGGAGGGTGGCATTTTTTTATAATGGAAGGGGTAGAACCTGTGGAGTGCACAGTTGTCAGTGGCACATTCAAGAAGCATTTGGACATGTTCTTAGGCACATGGTGCAACTCCTGAGGCGTCCTGCACTGAGCCAGGAGTTGGACTCAATGATCCTGATGAGTCCCTTCCAACTCAGCATATTCTATGATTCTATGAACTTTTCCATACACTGTCCATGGTACTGCAGTTGCAGACATTTCACTTCTGCAGCTGTAGTCAGGCTGAGAGTGTGTTGGAATAAAAGTGATTTAGTATTGAAGTTGGGCTGGATTGTATGTGTGTGTGGGGTGGTCGTGGGTGTTTTTATTCCAGTCCTCCCTTGTAAAGTTTTTCTTGTTTGTCCTTCAGGTTAGGTACTTCTGTCCAAAGCCCCAGCAACAACATTGCATTTGGTTAAATGTTTGTTTCTGTAGTGTTGCCTATGTAAAAAGGCATGAGAAACATGCTTTACTTCTCTTGGCTAAAAAGCACAATTTTGATAATCCAGAATAATTTCTTCAATTTGTAACTACAAGTACACTATGATTTATTTTATGGCAGAATTTAGTCTAAGACCTTTAGGTAGCTTCCATGTGATGGTCAGGACTATGAATAGAGCCCCTAATGAAAGATAAAATTAGGTGTTGAGCATCGTTATGGTGTTTCAGATCTTCTGCAGAGTCTCTTGGGAGAACAAAGGAAAATCTAGTCCTGGCAATTATCTTCATCTTTGCGTTGTACCGATAGATAATGTCCTTTACATTAGTTATTCTAGATTTTGCAGGTATTCTTTCTCAGGCTTGGGAATTTTGTTTGGGTAATTAGAAAAGTGTTTTTAAACTAACCCGTTGTTACGTTAGTATTGCTCTTAGATGAAATCTGAAGGACATGTAATTTTTCAGTGCATTAGCACTTGTATTTCCTTTAAAAACAAAGCACTGGACAGTAATTCTCACTCTTTTGACTCTTAAGACTTGTGAGGGTTTAATGGCAGTTGCAAAGTAAAACTTCAGGAATTAATTAACGAATACATGTGTTTGAAAACCTTTATAGAATGCTGTAAAGGAAGTGTTTGAGAGAGCTTTTTGTTTGTCTAGTACTATTCTTCGGTTCTTTGTCAGTCAGAGAAGTTTAGCAGACGTAATGTAAATAATCATACAATAATTCTGGCCTGGAGGAATGCGAAGGTACTTCGTTCTTCATGCTGACCTTTTCTTGGTTTCTCTCCATGGGTGGTAACTTAGTTGGTTATAGGCAAACTGGGGGGTCTGTGAGTGCTGGGTACCTGGGCTGGCAGGTGCAGTGAGTAGTTTACATGTGTGTTGTGGTGTAGAAATGGTACTCCACAATTTAGTGTTCCACTGAAATACTCCAAACCACATACAGCTTGCTCACTCCTCCCTCCCCCTGCAGCAGGCTGGAGAGGAGAATTGGAGGCATAAAAGGTAAAGACCACATGTTGAGATAAGAATTTACTGGAAACAGCATTGAGATAAGACATCGAGCAGTAACAGCTACAACAGAAATGACAGAGGGTGTAAGAAAGAGGTGAATGATTCACAAGTGATTGCTCATCCTGGGAAACCCCTGACTGTTCCCTCTGCCATACTGTATGACCTGGAAGGGATGGACTCTCTCATCCCTGGAAAATGGTATCGAATAACCACTGTGTCATAGCAGTGCCCCCTCCTGACTACTGTAAAAATGAGCCCTGTCCTGACTGGAGCCAGGACAGTGTGGTCACCACCAACTCTGAGCTGGATCTAGGTGCCAGCTGGAAGGTCACAATTCCAAAACATTCAGTGGCTACTGGAGAAGTAGTGCTCTGCAAACAAAATTTTGGCATTCTATTCTAAAAGCAGAGATGATGAAGGACAAGCTCTTCCTCTAATTATATGATTTATTTTCCCTTTTTTTTTCTTGGAACTGTTGAACATAACAAGATGTTTTCTGTTGTGGGTTGTTTGTTTCTCTCCTGTATAACTTACCAGTGAATTACATCTGTATTTTAACTGCTGATAGATATATTCAAAATAAAATTTAAATAATATTTTCCCTTTTCTAAAAATGCAAGTGTAACATTCTTAACAAGTGTAAGCTTTTTTGAAAGGTAGGGGGGAAGGCTACTTATGTATGTTCAATTCTACATCATAGTCCTTTTATAGATAATTAGTATAAGAAAATGATTCTGAAAGACAAAATGGCTTTTAAAGGTTGATGAAAGTTGAGAAGCAGATCCTGTATTGTGGAGAGCAGTAAAATAAACTTTCCAGTTTAAGCTTTTGTAAGTTAAATTTTTCTGTGCAAAGTTCATAGTGATAAGAAATTCTAACAATACACTGCTGCAGTTCTGCCTAAAATACTTGGCATTATTTACATACCTGTATGTAATGAGTTTTGCCACCTATACCCCAAATTTGTGTTGATCCGTGAAAAAAGAGTAAATGTGAGATTTGTAAACACATTTAAATACGAAGCAGATGTAGTTGAGATGTTCAGCAATGATAATGCTGCCTATTACAGACACTGTGTAATGACTCTATAATAGATACTTCAGGGATTCTTTGATCCCTTTTAAACTGATGCAGGATGCTTAGTTTACTGCTCAGTTATAATACGCTGAAGGCTTTGGTTTTTTTCCTTTTACCTCGTCTGAAAAGACTTTGCTCTAGTGGATAACTTAAAATGTGTATGTTCCAAGAGTATCTTGAAGATCTCTTCTACTCCTCCCATCCCCCAAGTGTAGCTATTGGTTTTCTCTGCTATGCCATAGTTGATTTTAATCCATTTACTTTCCAAATGACGTTTCTCCTTTTGCTGTTCACTGAGAATAACAAGGTAAATTACTATTAATTCTTATGCACACTCTAGGATAAATTTATCATCTTTAGTGGTGATGAAAATTTGGGACAGTAGCTTTGGATCAAGTGCTGAATATAAGTTATAAATAGGACCTTTAATGTATCAGTCAGTAATTACTGAATTTTTAAAGTGTCAGACTTTGTCATCCTGTTCCCCTGTCCAAGAAGAGGGCTGCAGAAGTAGTGTCTTGTTGGATGCAGAGATAGTATCTTGTGTTATACCAATATAGTAATTCATTATATGTGTTGGTTTAATAAAAAGTGCAATCTCAGCCTACAAACCTTGTGGCTTCTTTGGAGTAGGATGAATGTAGGCGTGTATGCAAGGCACAAGGATGTGGCTTCTTCATCCTTGGCAGTCTCGGGACTCTGCAGAGGTGTGCAGTGCTAGGAGGAGACAAGTTTTCTTTCCCTTCATGTTCACTTGCATCTTTTCTTGTAGCTGTCCTTGATCCCTGTCCTGCTTAAGGAAAACGGCTGTGGGCACGTGCTTTGTCTTTAGTACCTCTGTGTTCAGGGGTAGCAAAGTGACTTGTGACTTCATGTCGAAAACCTTAATTCTGCATAGTGATGTGCTATTTTATATGCTGTGAATTTAATCTAGAGGGAATATTCTGTGTGCTCTAACATTCTTAGTCTTATGCATAGCCATGTTTTTCAAGGACTTAAAATCTCTGTGACTATTAATGCCCCTTTAAAAGTGTTCAGAACAATTTTTAGTCTTTCATAGAAATTATTTTCATATGAAGGTTGAAAAACTGAACTGTGGAGTTTTCATTGAAAGATGGTTACTGGGAACCTAGTTCTTTACCTTGAGATTCCTTGTGAAGGAGAAATAATGTAAATTGTGTGTGTGGTCGGTTTGGAGCTCTTGCCTTACAGAGAAAGCAGCTAACCTGGCAGCTGTTGTAATCTGTTACCCTAAGGAATGGGGCAGTGGGAAGCATGTCCTTGCCACTGACTGACGTCGGCATGCTTTCCTCCTCCTGGGAGAGGATGTTACTTTTCTATTACTCTATAACTGGATTTCTTCTCTGCACTACCTACTCCACCCAACGAGCATTTCCTTCCACAAGGTCAGGGAATTGAGTTGCTGACGTTCCAGCAGTAGCAGGAATACTTCATCCCTTTCCAAAGGTTTGCTATTTGTATAAGAGGTGGGAATTTATCTGGCTGACATTCTAGTGTAAATTTGGGAACAGTGATGTAGTTGAAACCTGCATACATAACCAGATATTAATGAACAGAATGAAAACAAAATGGCAGGAGAACACCACAAAACCAAAGGTGCTATTTATTCACCCTGACTGTTCATTGTTAACTATCTACAGCCATAGAAATGCTTTATAGGCAGTCTGAGCTACCAGCATCTTTCCATGTGCATTATGTTATCAACGTAAACTCTTGATAACATCTGATTTACCTACTTGTATGCACAACACTGATCACAAGCCTTTTCTGTTACAGTAGGTAAGGATAAAACGCTAACCTCTTCCAAAGACAAATGTCTCGTCTTAAAGCAGATAAAAATCTGTCATTTTATTAAGTCAAAGGAGCAAAAGGTACTGTATGTGGTCTTACAGCCTGTA
This sequence comes from Mohoua ochrocephala, assembly GCA_013398855.1. NCBI lineage: Eukaryota > Metazoa > Chordata > Aves > Passeriformes > Acanthizidae > Mohoua > Mohoua ochrocephala. Next base: position 310,352 of record VZTA01004125.1, read on the forward strand.
CAGATTACTTCATCCTCTCTCCATTACTGTATGGATCTGGCCCTTACGCAGACGGGTATTAAAAGAATCTGGAATGTGTAACCTGTTCCTTGTCAGGAAGCAGATAACCTGGGTGCCATATCCCTGAATAATATGATACTCCCCTGCTCCCTCTCCCAAGTCTTTAGGAAAAATGTTGAGAAATATCTTTGTATAACTCAGGGAGTAAATCTAATGCTAAGTGGTGACTTTCATTTTGAAAGTGGACGTTGCTGTTAGGGACAGCGGAAACCACTCCGCTCTGATGTAGGATAGGGGTTTTCAGGTTGCTCTTTAAAACACTTAATTACTATTCTGCACCTTGCAGATGAAGACTAAACCACACTGTAAAGTTTCTATTATAGGTTCAGAATCACACACTAGCCCACACAAAAGTAGCAGTGCAATATGACCCACTGTTTTGTTTTCTTATTTCTGCACACACATTTCAGATGGAGCTTCTATGTCTTTAAGACTAATTTTGAAAGACTTTTTCTCATAAAATTAGGCTCTGTGCTTAACTGTTTTCCTAACATATATTGCATGTCAAATATGGCCGGTGCTGTCTGTCCTGTGGTCAGTACCCATAGTAAGCATAAATGTAAAAAGCACACATTTGTATTTCATTCTGGTTCATTATTACTTGGCCTCCTGATGCCAAGACCCTAGAAATTCTGAGCAGTAAAACAGGCTGAGCGAGTTATTTTTCTTGTAGAATGCAACTTCTGGGCTGATTTAGGTTTATTTGCATATTAATTTTTCAAATACCTTGATTAGTGGGGGTATATGGCTGTTTATAACAGCTATGTATGTTAGCCATTTTCCCTTTTAAAGTTAGATTCATTATTTTCCTCCAAACTCAGAGTGTCAGTTGGTTTTTAGGATGTGTGTGAGTAATGCTGTAGTTATGTCCAAGACTCAAATATCATAAAGCTTACTGAGTGGAATGTCTTAATGAAAAGAGAATGATACTGTCAGAAGAGTAGTCAGAAATGGTTGAGCTCTGAAAACCAAAGCACAAGAGTCAATAACAGCGCATCTCAAACATGTGATCGTAGCAAGGGAAAAGAATGTTATTTTGCTGCTCACTGGATTCTGTACTCGGGGCTCTTGTATGCCAGTCTGGACACACTGAACAAATCTGTCCTGAGTAGCTGTTGTACTTGGCCTGGGTTGCTGGAAGAATAAGGAGAAGTAAGGGTGCAGACACCTCTTGGTTCTGACTCGCCTCAATTTGGGAATTACCGATCCTAAATTGATGTGTGTGATAGATTGATTTTATGACTGCTTTTAGTGTGAGGCTTATTTGGAATGTATTGCTCATTCAAATTGCTGTTTGGTACTAATGACTTTCTGAAAAGAACACCAAGTACACCTGTTCTTTAAATAAGTCCTTGCAGCTTGTAACTTTATTTCTTGGTGTCCTGCTTTGAGACATTTTTGTATGGGTTCAGCTTCTCTATAAAAAATGCTAGGAAAGCCTTTCTGAGCCTGTAGAGATCGCTTTCGTGACCACTGTCTTGAAAGAGAAAGGATTGGTCTTCTGAAAGACTTATGATGGATTGCAATACTGATCAAGAAACAAAGATGTTCTTTCTGTATTGAATATTCTAGACCTACTACCTTGAGACTTCTCTAGAATCTCTGTTCCTGACATTTTATCTAGAGAGGACTGTGAAGCTTTTGGCACTGTTCAGCCCTGAGGACTTCTGGTGATTATCACTGTGCTGGCCATGCAGAGTCTGGCACTGTAATAGACCACAATAAACAGAGCTTTTTAATTGTCCCTGAGAGTAATGTGTAGCCAATATAGGTGTGCAGTCCAAAAAACTCTTTCTGAGACTCGCATCTCTGGCCCCAAACAAGAAATGCTTGCACTGTTACTGGTGCAAAACAACTTTCTGCTTGTGTTTCTCCCCATAGCAGGAAAAAGGGCGGTGATAATCAAGCCAAGGATTTTCAGAGAAAGCTCTAGCTTTTTAGGGAAGTCATGATGGCATACTAAGGTTTTTTTTTTCCCTCACTTGCTTTTCTTTTAATGCTTCCACAATCTTTTAACCATACTAGGTTGGATGGTGTGAAGCCTTAAAGTGGTAAACTACTTTTTGTAAAGGCAAGGATCTTAGCTTCTGTGGAAGGCTACAAAGCAAACTGATTCAGCTTATTTTGTAGAAAGGTAAGAAATATTTTACAAGTGCTTTCAGATTTTACTGAGATCTAAACAATCAGCCTCCTAAGTCTATTTTCATTGGTCTCTAATACAATTAAGGAATGAGTTGTAGATTTTCCAGGAATGGAACATACTTGCCAATATATTCTGAAAGCTGACACTGAGTATAAGGGATGTGACACTTAACAATGGCATGCGTTTTCTGTTGTAGTTTCAAACATTGATTGTTTCAATAGCAAACTAACCCATAGATAATACTACATTCTTACAAGTTCTCCTTTGCTCTTGAAATCTTGTGTAGTCCTATTTCAGGGAAAATCCGTGGTGTTTTCTTGTGAGGTGGTGTTACTACAGTCATCTCAGCTGTTAGCACCAGCCCTCTGAATTCTGCTTCTGCAAGACAGGTTCTGTACACATAATGTATGATGTCTCCTTTATGTCTAGTGCAATGGTTGAGTATAACGGACCTTGTTTAGAAATGAGTGATTCTTCTGTAAAACAAACTGTGCTCAAACTGGGAAACTGGGCTTATATAGCCTCTTTTTTTTTTTTTTTGGTGTCCCTGCACATTTTACATGTGGCAGTACCTGTAGGTCTTTGCAACTCTGAGCTCTGTGTATTTTGATGCTGCTATTTTCCAGAATTTACTTCTGTTGCTCTTTAGGTTAAAAGTTGCCCTCTTGGCTGTTGAAAGCCATTTGCTAATGAGAAGTGACAGTACCAGTGTGAAAAACAGAAGAGAGTCCTTCTAATCAGGCAGTAGGAGGAGGCCATGTAATTTACTGACTTGAAGATGTGTTGCTTTTTTTTTCTTCAAATGTTTAAGATTTCAATTGTGGCTGGCTGTACAGACTATGTATGAAATTTTAGTATAATAGGAGGTACTTGGATCTGGTTATTTGAGATATTGCTGTGCCAAGAAAAAAGTTTTATTTATAATAACAAGCAAACCAACAAAGAACAGTATGGTCCCAAGCAGCTTGTTCCAAGTGATACTAGCAGTAGGTGAGTGAGTTAGTCTCTGCTGTGAACGCTACAGTTTTGGAGCTGGGTTCTAACTGGTTTCTTTGTGTAATGATGTTCAGGTAATACTACAGAAACATCTTTGTGCTCACTCTTTACGAGTAGATTAAACCAATCTTGATGTAACTAATGTCTTCCTCAAATTTTTATCAGTTCTTCGAGTCTAGAAAAGCGTGCTTATGGACAATATCTCAGTGCTATGGGTAAATGTTTCTCCATCGTAATACCCGGTATTGCTGGACACAGAAATGCTTTTTGCTGTGGATTTGCTTATAATGTCTTTTAAAGTCTTGCAAATGAGAGCACTGTGATACAACAGTGAATCCTGAGCATGTCAGGTCATACTTGTAGCGTGAAAATAAAAGCGGTGCAGCTGCAATTCTGTGCATGTAGTGTGAGGGTGGTTACCTGGCTGATTCAGCAGTTTGTAACATTAAATTAGCTTCTCATAGGTTTCGTTGATCAGAATTGGGGAATGCTTCTCAGCAGTTCAACATAATTTCCTGATGTACTTCTACACAAAGCTGTGAAATTTCATGGTGTGTGTATCTGTTGCCTGTTACCAGACTAACTTCTGATAACCATCTTCAGGGCTTCTAATGAAGTTATGGTGGGGGAGCTTTTCTCGATTTAAGTTAAACATGAAAATCTGTATACTGTCTCCCTATCTTTTCTGTGTGAAGTACAGGCTCAGCAGGTAAGAACTGGGCTCCTCCCCAGCTGCCTGATCAACATGTGTCACTGACAAGACACTGTGAAAGTAAACCTGCAAATAAGTTATAAACCTGTAGAGACAAACCCAGTCAAACTCTTAAGCAAAATGGCTTTAAAAATAAATATGAACTAGAATTTATAGCTCTTTTGCATAAAAAGTTTGTGAAGAGATTTATTCTTTACCTCATTGAAATTTGTTTCAAAATAGATCAAGCATTAATTATGTCTGATTTTATAAATTTTCCCTCCTTATTTGTAGCAAGTAGAACTTGTATTGAAAAAGTAGTGGATAAAGAATGAATGTGCAGGTATGGGGGGAGAAACTTCTGCCAACTTTTCAGGCCAGGTGTACTAACGCATTGGAGCTTTTACAAGTATAAATGGAGGCAAGAAATCCCAGTTCTAGACTATGGGTTAATATATTCCAGGTCTTTGTAATATTTAGTGATTGGGAATGTCAATTCACATGTCAGCATTCTATAACTGATTGCTGATTGTCATTCTCTTTCCCAAACTGTCTATTTTTCTTGAAAATTCAAAATGCAACTTCATTAACTTTGGCTTGATGCTCCTAAAGAGAAAATTCTGGCATTGTTCTTCCTGTGCTGAATCAGGAACACAGTCAGGGGATCTGTTTGATTTTTTTTTCTTTTTCCCCTTTCTTTCTTTTCTAAGTGAGCTATAGACCACAGCATATTCAAAAAATGTGAGTTACGTGAAGAGAAATTACTGCTGAGTTACCTGAATTAAAAAAAACTCCGAACTCTTCATCTTGGTTTGACCATATCTAATCAGAGTCACTAAAAGGAAAAATATTTGATTCAGACTTGGAAATACTTTAAATGGTATAGTGCAAAAAAGCTGATAGTCTGTCAGAAGCTGTTATTGCTCCAGCAGTTTTCCTTGAGTTCTGTCCTATGTAGAGGAATGACAGCAACTATTACTCCTACACTGTATCTCTAGGTCCAGAAATATAAAGTGTTTAATAGTTTTTAAATAAATAATTTTACTGTCTCTGCTTCATTCTTGACCTTTTCAAGAATGGCTTGTATGGTAATTACTGGTGGGGCTTTGATCATATCATCACTTCTTACTCTCTTGTGGTCTTCTTCAGTTAAAGCCAAGAGGACTAGTTAGTAGCCACGTGCTGATGCTACTGCTCATAGGGCTGACCTAGGTGTGGAAACTTTGTCTGGAGTGAGAAAAGTGTGGTTCCTGTTAGCTTTCCAGGGGAGCAGTTGCAGCTTTGGAGGAGAGGGATCTCTGGAGTTTTCTCCATTGTTTTTTGATGCCATTTAAAGAATGTAGATTTTATTATATACATATTGGGCTGCTTTTCCCTTAATTTTTTTTCTTTTGAGGTCTTTTTAGAAGCTTTCAGGAGTGAGACACGCTTCTGGCTGATACCATATCTGTACTATTCAAACTATTCTGATTATCACAGTTGGTACTTAAAAAGACTTGTGAAGGCTTCATTGCTTCATGGCATCCAGTAGGACACTGAGTTGTGAGGAATAAAGCTACAGTCTGGAGAATCAGATGATGATTTGAATTCTTTGTAAAGCATCCACATAATTTCAGAGTGAAATGAATTTTTTTTTTCCTAAGTTAATGTTAGGCATAAAGTACAAACTGCTAGGGGAGGCACTAACATAGGTGCTTCACAGTTTGTGACCAGGGAAGTGATGCAGTAATAGTTTGTGTTTTACTAGTATAAGACAGCATTTTCAATCTAGTACTCTATGTGGCTGTTGGCTTGTCAGTCCATGTGTCATGCAGCATACTTTATGCCAGTCTTCTAATTTCTGGCATCAGCTTCCAGTGAGTTTCAAGATGGAATCGTGGGCACTGAGAAGTGCATGGACTTTAACAAAGGGTTTTTATTCTTCTGAGCTCAATGCTTTGCATTATTACTTGATTAGCAGAAGCACTCAAGTTGGAATCACTACTCATTCAGAACCTATAGATGAGCTGTGTAAGGCTTTCTTTCTGTGTCTTAAACTTGTTTTGTTGCTTTTTTCCCCTTCTGTCCCAACTAAAAAGTCTTTTTGCTTTCATGGATTATGGAAAAACATGAGAGACTTAATACTGTTGTTGCTAAGAAATCAGTAATTAGGCTGATATTATGTTCACGTTTGCTGTTTAAAATGACTTGAAAGTCGCATAATAGTTCTGTTGCTCTGTAAAGGTCAAGTTATTTGAAAATATTGGACAACTGCATGAGTTGAAGCCTAATAAAAACATTTTAATTGAGAAGGTGGAGAGGAAACAAATAAACATTAAGTACTGTGTTATCTGTTTTTTGAAGGTTGTTTTAAACCATTTTTTTAACACATACATAAAGAACTTTGAGAATTGCTTAAAATTTCTCCTGTCTCAGATTTTCTGGTGTCTTAGTTTGCTTTCCTGATTTTAAGGATGCTATGGAAGGGAACTGAGGAGTAGTTACTAACCCTGGCTGGATCTCCCATACCCTAAATCTGAAGTGTATTCAGCTGTGTTATTAAGCTTCAGAGTGAATAATTCTTAGTTTTATTCATGTCTTGGTAACAAGGAAAAAAGGTTATCTCATACATTGATTTATACTCTTTCTATTCAAGAAAAGCATCTCAAACAGTCTGTGAAATTAAGAACAATGTTCAGGGGGGCTCTCGACTAGAGGCAAGGCATGTGGAGTGGTCAATCCCCCCACTTATGCATAAACAGAAAATTTACGACTTTCCGTGTGTCTTGTGTGAGAGTTTTTTGATAGTACTAATATGTGGCTGCTACACTTCTCCTGATTTGTTATCACTTAATATTGCTGTGACAACTCAGCAGTTCATAAGGAGAGTTAAAGAATTTGGAAGGTTCCTGATACACTTAGCTGGTTGAGAAAAGAAGCCATAACCTGTGATCATGCTGACTTTGCTTTTATATCTAGTTTTGTACAAGCCCTTTTGGTAATTCTTATTGGCTAAAGGAATATATGTGTGTCTTTATAATTCATGGTACTACAAATAAAAACGCATATCTCTTTGGTGTGATCAGCTTCTATCCCCCTTTTCTGTGCTTCTTCCCCCCTGCCCCTAGCAGCTCTAACTTTCCAAGTATTATTCCCAAGATAATTTCAGAAGTGTGTGTGTTAGCTACCAGATACCATTCCCCAAAGAGCAGAAGTGCTGCATGTTAACAATTAAAGATCCTAAAGTTTTTGTAAAAAATTCAAAGAGAAAAATTTCATGTGTAGTGTGCCTTTGCTCTGATGACAAGTTAGTTTCTTTAGTTATGCTTTGTGTAGTGCTGTTTCTGTACCTGCTTCTTCAGGGGCAAATAAGAGATAATTCTTTTGCTATACAGGAAGGCATTTATCTAATAGATACTTAAATCTCTGGAGATGTTTGCAGGAGGTTTAACCGAATCTTTTTTCCTTCATTTGGATAACATAAATATCCAGGAATTAATAAGAAAACTGCTTACAGGTTTTTGCACTGGATAGTACAGCTGTTGTAATTTTAGGGAGTACTGCTGGATAGGCCGGCTAGGAGTTCTAAAGGTGCTGCAGTGGTCTTGTTCGTGCTGCACTGTGAAAATGCAAATCAGGAGTTTTTTATAATGTAAAAGCTGAGCTGTCCTTGAATGCAAGTTAAAAAATCATATGCTTCATTCTGAGCATACTGCATTGATGGTGTTCTGTGCCAGATTGTTCTTCAGTGATGGTATGACTTTCAGATCAGACCAGTTGGAATATTAAGTCTGTGTGAACTAATGCAGCTGGAGCAACAGGTCAAAAGTAAGTCCTTCTGGAAAATTATCCAGAAGGTGATGGCTGCAGGCAGGGTTATGCAAATGAGTTATATTCAAATACAGTCTTACAGCCTCAAGTGGGCTGATTTTTCTTTTGTGTGTAAGAATTTCTGGGTCATTGCTCTTTAAAGGCTGTGGAGCTCTTCAGACCTGAGCTGTTCTTTCTAATTGGATCTGAGAATATTTGCCATTATTATTAAGTATATAATCTAATACAAGCTAGCATAAGAAACTTTCATTATAGAACGGCATGTTCTCACCTCTTCTGTGACGAAAGAAACGGACTGATAAAAACTCTGGTACCTGGAGGCCTGGAACAAATGCTGGGTTTTTTTGTCTTTTGGGTGAAGGCATCCTACAGAAACGTGAATAGCCTGAATGGCGCCAGGAGATCAAATGAAAATGGGAGATGGTGGGAGTACTACCTAGGAGACAGGCAGAGAGCTGAGCTGTGTCATGGGAGGTGGAATGGCAGTGCAAAGGCGGGAAGGGGTATTGCTGATGTGGTGACTTGGGGCAGTATGCTGAGTTTCTCACATTGTGAATTTTGGAGCTTAAGTTCTAAGTTGATCTGTAGATCATGTGTATGAAGCACCTTAATAGGGGCTAGACAGAACACAGCACTGTGGAAAAATTGAACTATGGCACGCTGATGTGTAGATACCCCAACTGCAAAGCGAGTATTTCATGCTAGAGTGCTGTGTGAGCACCATAACACACTCCATTCCCCAAACAGCCTGTTCTATAGCCACCTGTGGTTGCTGTGTGATTGGCAAGTTGGTCTATCTAGATCATGTTTCTGACAGTGACTGGTAGCAGAT
>VZTA01004126.1:0-20135 GCA_013398855.1 Mohoua ochrocephala
CCCCCGACCCGTCCCCTCCCAGGAGGCAGCGCCACGATACACCAGACTCATCACCTCCCAAAAGGCAGCGTCGTGACACCCCAGATCCATCACCTCCCAGACGGCGGCAGCGTCACGACACCCCAGATCCATCTCCTCCCAGGAGACAGCGTCACGACACCCCAGATCCATCTCCTCCCAGGAGACAGCGTCACGACACCCCCGACCCGTCCCCTCCCAGGCGGCAGCGTCATGACACCCCAGATCTGTCCCCTCCCCGGCGGCAGCGTCAGGATTCGTCACCCCGGAGAGAGAAGCCAGGGTCCCCGAGTGGGAAAAAGAGCCGAACGAAAGGTGAGTGTCACCCGCTGTGTCCCCCATGCCCTGGGGACTCCCCCGATTCTGTTCCACGCTGCCACAGGTGAGTGCCGTGGGCTGGTGCTCCGCTGGCACAGCTGGCAGTGGCAGGTGCCCGTCCCTGTGGGCACAGCCGGCTCTTGTCGTTGTAGCTGTTCCCAGCTGGGCGAGCGTTGCCCCAACCTGGAACGCCTCTGCTGCAGCCTGGGCCATGTCCACAGCGATTCCCTGAGCGTGGGAGGGAATCAGCAAATCCTCACTCTCTGATTTATCTCCTCCAGGACGGGCCTCGCCCGCTGGGAAGGACCAGCACAGGTCACGGAGCCCCCCGGAGCACTCCCCACATCGCCGGGACACCAAGGGCTCTCCCAAGAAGGTAAAGGTTGCCTCTTTCCCTTCCAGTCCAGGGACTGACAAACTGGGAGAGTTTTCATACAAGTGGCTCTAACAGGGCTGTCCCTGCCCTGTCCCCGTGGCTTGGGCCACCCCTCGTCGTGCCTTCCCTGGCTGCCCTGCCCTCAGCCAGCTGCAAACGTGGGGTTTGTGTGATTTCCAGGCTACCACGATGTCATCCGGGGCCAAAGCCGGCCTGGTGTCGGCCGACGTGCTGCGCAGGGAGAAGCAGGAGCTCCGGAAGCACGAGAGGAGCACCAAGCACCTGGAAGGTGGGAATGTGGGAGCACAGCCTGAGCCCCAGCTCACCTCCTCCCCCTCTGCTCTGTCAGGCCTTGGCACCGGGCTGCTGGCGGGGAGCATCCCTGTGGAGCTGCAGCTGGACGTGCTGCTGGCAGCCTTGGCCAGGGTCACTGTTCCACGTGGGGGTTTCAGAGCAATGCCAGGGGAATCCCAGGGAGTGTGAAATGCTTTTCCTCTGCGAGTGTGAAGGAGCTGATGGATAATCAGAGAGCTCAGGATCTGTGTGGGGCGGCAGGGAAAAGCGCGAGCTGAGATCCTGCTTGGCTGTGGGTGACAGGCTCTTTGGGAGATTAGGAGAAGAAAAGTCACAGTTAGAGTCTTTGAATTGTCTGGAGGTGATAAAATGTTCCAAAACGTGTGACTTGAGGCATCTGTCCCCGCCAGAGGAATCCCGGAACGCTCAGACCGTGTTCCGAGACAAGTCCGGCCGCAAGAGGAACCTGGCCCAGGAGCAGCTGGAGCAGAGGCTGAAGGCTGAGGCAGAGTCCCAGAGAGAAGAGCAATATGCCAAGTGGGGAAAAGGGTGAGTAAGGGGCTCCTAAGCACAGTCCTCGGGCCTCCCATCTCCTGGTTTTGGTTTGGATCTGCTGCCAGACTGGTGGTGTTGCATTTCCCGTCGTTCCGAGGTCGAGCCTGGGCCCAGCGCGTGTCCCACGTGTCTCAAAACCCCCACTTTTGCTGGAGGTGCACTGGGAACGCTGCACAGGCAGTGGGGGTTCAGGGGTGTGACCCACCCTGCACATTGAACAAGTCCCAGGGAACGATGGCTTGGCTTTGGGTGACACTCGGTGTTTCCCAGGCTGGCGCAGGAGAGGCAGCAGCAGCAGAACGTGGAGGATGCAATCAAGGAGATGCAGAAGCCCTTGGCCCGTTACATCGATGACCGGGACCTGGATCGAATGCTGAGGGAGCAGGAGAGGGAAGGAGACCCCATGGCTGCTCTCATCAAGAAAAGGAAGGCCAAGGAGAACAAGGAAAAAGGTTTGGCTCTGGAATGACACCTGTGTGTGGTTTAAGGCCTCAGCAGTGCAGAAATGCAGCTGCTGCTCAGTAAATAGCCAAAGGCTGCCGGAGCAGCCGAGTCCTGGGGGCTTCCTGCAGTCTCTGGAGTTCCTGGCTTGTTACCAGTAACAGTCACCACAAGTTGTTGGCTGGGACAGCAGGGCCTGGTGGCTGAAAGCTCAGCAGCGTGTCAAAGCGAGCCTTTGGGAGCTGTAGCTGGCTGTCAGGAGCCTGTGCTCTCCACCTGTGCCCACCTGCAGACACCTCCTGGGCGGGTGAGGATGTGACCACCTGGCTGTGCTGAAAACAGCTGTTCTGCTCTTTCTGTTCCAGAAAAACCCAGATACAAGGGACCAGCACCTCCCCTCAACAGGTTTAACATCTGGCCCGGGCACCGCTGGGACGGCGTGGACAGGTACTTGTTCCTGTTGGAATCACAGTGAAAATGAATGAGTTTTGCCTCAGGGAGCTCAGAGTGTAGAGGTTCCCAGTTATGGGATGAGGGAGGTTGTGTTGGAAGGTCGAGTGGATCGAGTCACAAATGGGTGATGGGACGGAAGGGACAAGGGGACGTGAGGGATTTCGGAGGCATCAGCTGTTGGTAACCACAGGTCCAGGTGGGAACCGAGCCAGAGGAAATTAGTGGAGAGCCTGTAGTGTCTCTGGCAAGTTTTGTGGCTTCAGAAGAGCTCCTGCCCAGCAGCTCCTGTCACCGGGTGTCCCTTTGCAGGTCCAACGGGTTCGAGCAGCAGCGCTTCGCCCGCATTGCCAACAAGAAGGCGGTGCAGGAGCTCGCCTACAAGTGGAGCGTGGAGGACATGTAGGGGAGAGCTCCTGGAGTGACCCCACAGGCGCCACCCGCTGCCACAGCCACGAGGAGTGGCCTGCTCTCCCTGGAACGAGCCCTGTCCTTGGCATTCAGCATCCCACGGGACCATCTTCCTGGAGGCAAGGCTGGATCTCCCTGTCAGCCAGAGCCTCCAGCTCTCTGGGGAGGACACCGCTTTCTCGTTTGTTTTCTGACAAACTTCTGTTCTATGCCAAATGCTGTGACCTCTGAGGGCAGTTCCAAGTCTTCAGTTGTCCTAAATCTCAGGTGAAAATCTGCTGAACGCTTGGGCTTGGGAGAGTTGCCCTCATGCAGTGGGGTCGGTCTGCTCCAGAGCTCAGGTTAAGTTTAACTTTGAACTTCTGTTAAGTTTACGTGGTTACTGTGCCCTGTAGATCCCAGAGCCACCAACGTGCAGGGAAGTTCAAACTCAGCTTCTCCTGACCCTGTTCAAACAGGAAACTGAGCAGGGAATGTTCTGGCACTGGAAGAGCGACCTGCAGTGCTGCATTGGGCACCAAGATCTTCAGGAGCCTCAGCAATTCTTCAGGGGTCCATTTCTAGTGGAAGTAAATGAGTGGAGAATTAGGACTTAAGACCTGGAATTGCTCCCCTCGTAGCTCGAGGCAGCTGGTCCCCCCAGACCCCTCTGGACTTGGTGCTGGTCTCGGCGCTCCCTCCACGCTGCAGCCTGTGGGAGGTGTAACAACCCTTCTCCTGTGATCAGATCTGTCAGTCTCGGAGCTGGAGGCTGGGCAGAGCTTCCCTTAATCCCTGCGTGCCAGAAAGCACTTGTGGAAATAAATACAGTTGTTCTTGTCGAGGTCCCAGGGAGCAGGGATGAAATGCAGGCAGCAGTTTCCATGGAGATGCCTCGGCTGCAGCAGTGGGCAGGGGCAGGGCAGGATCGCTCTTTTCAGGGGTTCTCCAGTGCTGGGGGGCCCGTGGGTGGGAGGGGGAGCAGCAAAGTCTGCTCTGCAGTGCCAGGCTCTTGGGACTTCCCTGTTTGTTATCCCTGTGTAACATTTCCAGCAGCCCTGGAATCGGTGTGTTCACCTGTAAATAACACCTCTCTTTTTTTTACTCGATTCTGCGTGGTGGTGGTGGTTTTTCCAAGGCGGATAAACCATTCCCAGCCCTGGTGCAGCTGCTGGGCAGGGAGCTGGTTTGGGTTGGGGGGTGATGGAGTGAGGTGGCAGCGCGTTTCCAGCCCGCTCTCAGCTCCCAGCTGTGCTTCCCCCTTCTGTCACCGAGGCCCCGTTTCATTTCCCCCCTGTAACCTGAGGCAGCTGCAGCCTCGACAAGTGCAGTTCCACTTGACACACTCGTTTTTGCTCTCACTTAATCCGAGTGCTGCTGGAGATGTAAAGAACCTGCTGTGGAATGATTGGATTCGCCCTCGTGAGCAGAGCTGGGTGCCGGTACCTTCCTCACCTGCTCGGTGACAGCAGCTGGCTCGTGTCACAGTTGGGACTGTGAGCTGCTCTTAAGGAGGCAAAGCACTTTTAGTGCCGGTACTAAACCAAATGTTGTGCTTAGGACCTGAAAACGGCATCAGGTTCTGCTCTTGCAGCTGATTCTGAAGGCTGGGGTTTTAAAATTTTAGAGGTACTGCCCTGGGGACCTCCTCATTCATCCCAGTGCTGGATTTACACAACTGTTATTTGTTCATTACCAGGTATTTTATTTTTAAGAGATACCTGTGAGGGTTTGGGGGGGCTCAGGTGATGAACACCTCCCTCCCTGCTCCCAGCCCCGTGTGCTGCCTGGGGAGGAGGGAGTGGGGTTTGTCCCTGTGCCCTTGTTCTGCATCCCACATCTCCTGTCCCAGCCGTGGCCTTGTCTGAGCGGTTCTGGCTGCAAAGCAATTGGAAAACGCTGCGGGATCCTCTGGGATGAGCGGGGAGTGATGGAGATGGAGCAGTGACACCGGGACTGGATCTCTTCATTAGTGGTTCTGGAAGGGCAGAGCCCCGGTCTTGGCATCGAGCAGCAACTTTGATTAGCTTTAACCCAAAAAAATGAATATTAAAATCTTAATTTAATTTAAACCACTGTCATTCACAGTCATGGCAAACAGCGAGCAGAGTAATTATTATGCAAATGAGACAGATAGAAAAATGATTAATAATTGCGCAAATTAAAAATTATTGTAAACATCCTGTGAGTGGTGATAAGTCGGGGGAGGAGCGTGCGGGGGAGGCAGCGGGGCTCAGCCACCTCCTGCATCCCGATTTCCTCATTAGTGGGATCAGCAAACAAGGAGCCCAGTGGTGCTTGGGGGAGGCCGGGCCGGGCTCGGAATCTGCTCCAGCTCTTGTCTTCGCTGTGAGAAAAGCTGGGTTTAAGCCATTTCCCTCCCTTTTGGAGTCCCTGTGCTCCTGCCCCTGCCCGTGTCCCCCTCTGGAGCCCGGCAGGGGATCCCAGCAGCGTTTCCCCTACCTGCTAATGACCCTCGGAGCTCCCCCCAACAATTACCGAGCTGATTTGTCTGGTGTTGCACTGCTAATTACACGGCCGTATTTTTTCCCCCGTTTTCCTTTTATGTCTTTGCCAGGGAGCGGGATAATTCCAATCCCAGGCTGTCGCTGGCTCCTGGGCTTCCACGGGCACCGCTCGTGTCAAGGACGAGCAATTAAGCCCGGCCTCGCGCAGCGTAATTAGATTTTTGTTGATGAGCTTGTGGTAATGTGTTTAGTTTAGATTAAGAGCTTAATTCCTGGGGTGTGACACCGCCTGTCCCCGGGAGCCCTGTGCCTATGGGAGTGGGGCTGGTGGGAAGGGTGGGCCTGGGAGGGGACCCTCGGCCACCCTCTGCCCATCCTGTCACCTGTCCCCTTGAAGGTGAACGTGGCCTCTCCCCCCACCTGCCTCTCGGCTGTTGTTTTTTTTAACAGCTCCAGCAAAGTGGGTTTTGGCAGCGTCGTGTTATTGCTCCGTTTCCTGCTGAGTTCTATTATTTTTTAATTAAAAAGAGCCTGAGATTTGTCATTTAATGTCTCTCTAACCGGCAGCAGCTCCAGGTCGCGGGTGCTCGGCAGAGCTGGCGGTGGCTCCCTGAATCGTCCCGGGCTTCTGGCACGGAGCACCTGGGCTTAGGGGCACAGCGGGGTCCCCCCAGGGCACAGACACCCCCGCTGCTTTTTGGGGCAGAGGCGTTTTCCCTGGCAACTCCATCCCACAGCAGGGCTGGGAACGAGAATCCCTGAGACTGGCAGGTTAGTGATTGTATATGCATATGTGCACTTTCCCTAATTATGGAATAATTAGGGACACGCAGAGATAAAAATTACTAATAATATTTACTCTAGACTCTATTTTTTTTCAATAACCTCACTCTCTCTCTCTTCCTCCTTCACCGAGTCTTGGTGGAAATAACTTTGCAGATCCCAGTTAATGAATATTTGTAAATGCAAGAACATTCGGCGCCGGAATATCCAGAGGGCATCCTCTCTCTGCCTTGTAATTTTTTTTCACCAGATATTTAATATTTATGGTTCCACAGCCTCGTGAATAAAGAGCCACCCGCAAACCCCCAGGAGCTCGGGGGCCGGGATATTTATGGCGCTTCCTCTTTTCCTTTTCAATTACAAAGACACCTCACATAATTAAGTGCTAATAACCTTGTTAATCTAAAATTGATACTCTTTCTCCTGGCTATCTCTTAATAGAATTAAAAACAGATTAATAATCAAGGCTAGGAGACGTCGCACGCGATTCGGGGAGAGGGGGCCACGCTCCGGCCCCTCCCGGTGCCCCCGGGAGCCCGGCCAGGTGGGGCTGGGCAGCACCAGGAAAGGGGCTGGCAGGGAGGTGTGTTCTCCCTCGTGCTCTTTACACAGCTTAAATTTTTAAGACAAACAGCCATGTAACACCGTCTCCTAATGAAACTGTTTTATGTTAATTAATTATGTATCAAGGCTCATTTTCATGCGCAGCCCGGCTCCGCTTCCCCTCCGCCGAGCCTTTGATCTGTCAGAGGCTAAACGGGAGATAAATAATCAAATTGAGAAGCAGCCTGGATAGAAATAAACATGTTTTAGATGCGTTATCTGGCGGGTAGAGCAAGGCCCTGGGTAATGGGGCTCACGGTTCAGCCACGCTCGGCTGCACGCCCAGGGCGTGGGAAGTTCCCTGTGTCCCTGCGGCCACCCCTGGGGCCAGCACCGCGTCCCCGTCATGGGATGGGGTCTCCCTAAGTGTCTGCTTGTCCCCCCTAGGAGCGGGAGGCAGCAGAGGACCCTCGCTGCACTGAACTGATGAAGATTTAAAACTCCGCAGCGTCTCTTTCATCCAGCCCGTGGAAGATTCCGGCAGCTCCAGGCCACAGCCGCTCCGTGCCGGGGATAGTTGGGATGCTGGCAGTGGACACGGTTTCGGCATAATTTAACACAATCTCTCCCAACTTGTTACACCTAAGCGCAGGCAGATGTGCATCCATATTCATCTTGGAGGAACTTCAGGAATTATAACTTCATCAGCCGAGGCCGCCCGACGCCGCAGCCGCAGCTCCTGTGGGGTGGAGGAGGCGAGGATGGCAGTGCCCGGAGCCTGGTCCGCTCAGCTGTGGGGACAGGGACTGCAGGGCTGGCAGGAGCGATGCCCACGGGCCCGGCTGCTCCGGGGATGCCCATGGCAGCATCCCTGGTGACCTCGGCTGCTCCTGGGGATGTGGGACCCTCTGCCTGTGGGCACCTCCGGTCCGGGGCCAGGTTGGTGCCCTGCTGTAAATCAGGTGTTGCTCCACCAGTAAACACCCCGCAGCAGGAATTCCAGATTATAACCGTGGAGTGCTTTACAGCTGTAATAACCCGGCAGTGTTCTGGCCCGTGTGTAATTAGCAGCTAATGGATTTCTTCCTAAAGGGCTGAAGGCAGAGAGGGCCCAGCTCTGAGCGCTGCGGAATCCGGGGCTCTGCCCGCCCCCCCGAGGGACCCCCTTGTGATGAGGACATGGGTGGGGGACTGGGAGAGCCCCGGGGAGCAATGCTGGCAGCAGGGATCCCGCTGCAGCAGGAATTAGCGCTCCTGACTGCAGCTCCAGCCGCAGCCTTCCTCATCCTCCCTCATCCCGCTCAGCACGAACAGCTCCTCGCCCCCGGCTGTGCTCCTGTTGGGATCCCAGCGAGGTTTATGCCTGCAGGTTGTTCAGTTAGAGGATTAGGAGGGAGTTTATGACATCGCAGCGGCTCTCCGGGGTGTGTGGATGGTGATGGGGATGTTTTCTCTCCCGGAGCTCTGTCGGGACGTTGGCCACATCCAGCCCTGCTCGAGTGCCGCTCATGAGGAGAGTCCCGTTCCGGGCAGAGGACACGGGAACACCTCATCCCCTCCTGGCCAGTGGATCTCCAGCGCTGCAGGTGAGCGCCTGTGCCCTTCACCTGTGCCCTGGGCGGGCAGCGAGGAGGGAGCAGCCTTGGGTGGCTTCCTTGGGACACCCTCGCTGGGACAGCAGCGTGTGCTCAGGTGGCCGTGCCGGGGTGCGGATCCAGCCCGAGGGACGGTGCCCGGCGGGCCCAGCCAGGGCTGTGGGCACGGCCGGGTGTCCCACGGAAGCCACCCGGCCCCGGGCAGCCCGGCCGTGCCCGTCACCACCCCGAAAGCCGCAGCTCCGGCCCCAGCCCGGCGCGTCCCGCTGCCGGGAGGCGAAGCCGAGCACGGAGCAATCAAAGGGAGCGCTCAGAGAGCCTCGTCCCCTCCAGTCTTGCCCCGGGCCCTGCCTTTGGGCTTCTGACGGCTCTGCTCCAGCGGTGTCAGTTCTCATTAATCCACACATCAAAGCCGGAGCTGCCAAACATCCTTGGGAGGCTGTGGGGATTCCTCGGCAGCGCGGCAGGCAGGGACGCAGAGGGGCCGCGGTGCAGGGGGGCTCAGGGCTGGGGGCTCGGGGCAGAGCGGGGTCCCTTGGGGCAGCTGGGGGGCTCTGACCCTCTGGCTCGTGCCCAAGGAGCCCCGAGGGAGCTGCCAGGGGCTGCTCGGGGAAGGTGTGGGATGTCCCTGGCCAAGGACATAACAGGACAGGGCACTCGGTGCTCTGCTCTGCTTGACAACGTGGGGATCGCTCAGAGGTTGGACTTGATGATCGTGGAGGCCTTTTCCAACCTAAATGATTCCGTGGTTCTGTGCAGGAAAGGCCCTCCTGCAGCAACATCTCCCACGTGTCACGTGTGTGCCAGCAAGGAAAAGAGATTTAGCAAGAAAACACCAAAAACCAGCAGCAGAGAAGGTGCTGCTGCACCCTCGAGAGTGGGATTTGCCTGCCAAGGTCCTCTCCGTGCCACTGTCGCTGCCGACTGGGATTCCCTGCTCGGCTCTGGCGTGGCTCAGCATCCTGCCAGTGAGCTAATCAGGTCAATGCATTTTTAACAGGGCATAGGAAATCTTTATATTTTTTGTCAGGCTCATTCTTCTCCCCCGTCTCTCCGTGGGGGCTGAATTATTTAATGCTGAATATCAAGCAGGGCCGGTTTCCCTGCGCCGGCTGCTGACGGTGCATTTTAGGGCTGCTGAGATTGGCAGGTGGCTGCGCTCCGAGCTGGGCCCAGGGGGAACCCGTTGTAGCAGCAGATTACCTGCCCACAGCCAGATTTATGGAACAACTCGGGCCCTTCCGGGCACCTGAATAAGCGGGAGAGGTTTGGAGAAGGGATGAGCAGTGCCAGAACAGGGTGCTCACAAATCACACCATTCCCTGTCTCCCTGACCCCCTTTGGCGTGCAGTGAGAACATCAGCTGGAGTTTGGGTGTTGATTTCCGTGCTGGGAAAGGCTGGGAGAGCAGAGCAGGGCACTGGGGGATCCCGCAGCCTCACCCCAGCAGATCCCTGGTTTGGGGAGCGCGGTGGGCAGGGACGGGGTGACAGGGAGCGCGTGGCAGCGGGCACAGGTCGTGTGTGGCGAGGAGCACCCGTGGGCACACGAACACAAAGGGCTGGTTTGTGTATCGGGGTTTATCTTTCCCATTAATGGCTTTCTAAATTGGTGGCAGTGGAGCAAAAAACCCAATCTGAACTCGGAGCATGCATGATTACTATTGTAATAACCTTGGCTAATAAGAATATGATGTGGTGTTAGGCTGGGAAAGAAAACACATTTCTCATTAGCTTTTTGATTAATTACTCCACATAATTTCCTAGGGGGACATGCCTGGGACTGATTGCCTTTGCTTTTGACGCGTGCAAGTGGTTTACCTTAACTTAATAATTTTCTCGGTGACATTTTAATGGCAGGCCTCAATTAATCTCCAGTCACTGGGCAAAGGGCAGGCCCTCGCCCTCCCCTCGCTCCTCTGGGGGCTCAGAGCACCCCCCTTGCCCACCCTTCTCCAGGACAGGGCAGAGGAGCTGCCTGGGGGTGAGCGTTAAGGTCAGGGTTGGGCAGCCACTGGCCGAGGTTTGGGCTCCGAGATCCCGGTCCCCCCTGCCCCGCCCCACACGCGATGCTCCGGCTTCTCGGGGCTTTAAATACCTGGGAATGCAACAGCTGTGCAGCCCCGTCCTCTCCCGGCGCTGCCAGGGATCCAGCTGTTCCCAGGCATATGTTTACACGGCCTGGAAGCGACCGATTTCCTTCCGTGCGTTATAATATAAATATTTTACGGGAGCTAAAATATTCAACACTCGTTTGATGTTGCCACATGGAGTGGGATCAAATGAGGGTGGGAAGGAGGGGAAAACAGGGAGAGGGGAGCAAGCAGAGACTCATTTGTTTCCCTGCCTGGAAATGGAATGCTGCTGCATATTTCTGCATCGGGAAATTACCCAGAGCAGCGATCTCTGCTCGCTGCTCCAGGAGCAGGTGCTTGGCTGGTGCTGGAGCAGCTCCGCACGGGGCCGTGTCTGCTGTGGCTGTGGGGGTGGGACTGTCCCAGCGGCACATCCCGCACCTGGGAAGCGCTTCCCACATCCCCAGGTGCATCCAAAATCCCCCCTGCGCTCTGCAGCCCAGCCCGTGCTCTACACCGGCATCAAAACATTGGCAGGTCCAGCCAAGCTCCCGCTAAATGAAATGTCAGGGTAGTTGCAGGCCTTGCCCTGCTGTCCTGGCATTCCTGGGGCTGTTGCCTCGGTGCTGGGATGGAGGGGTGTGGAATGTGGGTGGGCACGGCCGGGCAGCACCCCTGGGCACGCTCACCTGGGGCAGGTGCTGGCCGGGAGGCGAGGAGCCAGCAATATTTATGTTTCCATCCAAATGCATGGATCAAAGCCGACACTTTAATCTGTTCAACAACATCTCAAGGATAAAAAAGTTGCAGGCAAATCACAGGCCTAAATTGGTAATATATTTCTGCTTGTCAGTTGACAAATCACTTTACAAACCCCTTCTGCATCTTCCCACAGTCCCTGGGCGTGCTGGCTTGGGATGTGCCAGCCTTCATCCCTCCGTGTCCTGGTGTTTGTGCCCCGCTCCTCCTCAGGAGGGATGCGCTGGGAGCTCGGGGCAGGGTTTGGTGGCAGTCGGGTGAGTTGGGGCTGCTGGTGCTCAGGTTTTCTCCCTGGCCCGAAGCAGCGTTTCTCTCATTCACGTTTTACTCCCCTGCACAGCCAGAGCGTGGCTGGGGCCGGGGCTGGCTCCAGCGCACCGCGGTGATCGTGGCACACCGTCCCCGTGGATGCGGGCCAGACTCCAGCGGAGCAGCCGAGGAGTCCCTGCCAGACACGGCTCAGAGCAGAGGGATCCTGCGGGGAGACAGCACTCGGTGCCAAGGGGTTTTTTCTGCCTTGACTTCTTTTTATTGAGTTTCTTTTTCTCTTCTTTCTCTCTCCTGGCCAGTGCCAGGCCGAGTTGATGAATTATCCCAATATATATTCTGTCTGGAAAGAAAACACATATCATATATATCTTTGACAAGTTATTATTCTTCCTTATCAGAATATGTGTGCATCCAGCCACGCCATAACTCACCCTCCGCGGCGCTCGTGGATCCGCAGCGCGGCAGCTCCGGCTGATCCCGAGCCCCCAGCTCGGCCCCTGGCCGGGTGACCCCTGTTGGGATGCTCTGGGGTGGGGGGGACAGGCAGGGGCCCGCGTGCCTCCGCCTGCCAGCCAGGGAGGGGGCCTGGGCGGAGGCGAGAGCACCACGTCGAGCTAATTCAGCGCCTGCCTCACCTCCAGCTGATTGCTGCAAATTAAATTTCACGCCAATGAGCCGGAGGAGCCGGCGTGCGGGGCGGCAGCGCGGGGGGAGAGGGGCGGCTGGCGCGGGCTGTGCAGAGCTGGCACAGCCTCCTGCCCGGCTCGGGGGGCACACGGGGGGCACACGGTGCCTGTCCGTGCCCCTCTGCTGGCCCTGAGCCCCTCCACGGCCCGTGCTGCCCAGCGCCCCTCTGCCCGTGCCCCCTTCTGCCCCTACGGGTTGGGCAAAAATCAGTTCACAGATGAGCGAGCAAACATTTCTGGTTGTTCCTCCATGGAATGACAGCCTCAGACTCTGGAATGAAGCCCAGCAGGAGCCCAGCTCTGGTCCGCAGCGGGACCACAGGGCACGGAGCCCGGCCCCAGGGCGCTCGGGGTGCAGGGTGGGCTCTCCACAGGTGGGACCCATCCAGGTGTGCTGTGCGTGCCTGGATGCAGGGCTGCGAGCAGCGGGAGTGCTCCCATCCCCACTGCAGTGCCTTTAATGTCGGACTTATTAAGATAATAACTGCTCCATCTCCGCCGGTTTGAAACATGATCTAATAGGAATCTTACAACAAAAGTTGCCAAGCAGCCAGGCCAGGATTTACTAATAGACTCCGAGCGTGCTGTAACTGAGATGGAAATTAATTTAGTGATTAGGAGATTAATAAATGGAGCAGAGCGTATCCTTTCCTTTAAAGGCCGGGAGGAAGCGCTGGGATGTGGCATTCCCGTGGTGCCTTCGCGGGAAGTGTTCAACTCTTTAATCTCGACGCTTCCTTCCAGGCTCTGGGGCGAGGCTGCAGGAGAAGCTTGTGCTGCCTCATTTTCTATTAAATCCCATCTTCTTCCCCAGGTGTTTGTTAGCATTCTTTTGTCTTCGCAGACACCTGAGCCTGGCATTTGGGGAGAAAAATCCCCACCCACCCCCTCACCTCCAACCAGCCTGGATCCGGGACAGCGGCGGCGCTGGGAGCACGCGGAGGGAGGGAGCAGGCGGCTTGCAGCCTGCCCCTCTTTATTGCTGTTGGTTCTGTTTAGCAGCAGCTGTGCATCCATATTTATTGAGGGGAAGGGAAGGAAAACTGTCGGTAATCCCAGGGAAGTGGAACATCTTGTAATTATCCGGGTAGCTCGGCTGGTGTGGGCGCACGCGGGCTCCCGGGAGCGCGGCTCCGGCGTCCCAGCCCTGGGTCACCGTGGAGGGCAGACAGGAAAGGTGGGATGTTAAACACGCTCTGGGCATTGTCAGGGTGAAAGGGATTGATGCGTGAGTCTGAGCCAGGAAAGGAGTGGGGAGCTGGTGGCCTCCTGCCCCGTGGCTCCTTGGCCGGGGTGAGGTGAGAGCTGCCTCCCTCCCCGAAATGGTGTTGGGACCAAAAGCTGGGGTGGGGGACAGCGAGTGACAGGGAATCTGTTCATGCCCTGGCTGTGCTTGGGGGTGGGAAGCAGCAGGGAGACGCAAAGGGTTGGAGGGCGCGAGGTGCCCCTGCACCCCGGGTACCGCTGGGCCGGGGGCAGGAGATGGAACCCAGGACATCAACAGAGCTGGCAGCTCCTCTCCGCTGGCGTTTCCAGAGGGCAAAACGTGATCTCTTACAGATGCTGATAAGGTTTCTGAGCGAGGGCAGGAGTGCGAGATGAAGGGGAGCGTGTGCGCGCGCGTTTCTTCTCCCTCGCTTTTTCTCTCCCCTCGCTATCTCCGGCACAGCCTTGCAAGAAGAAAAGCTTGTGGGCATCTGCGCTTCATCTCTGCCTTCCCCGGGGGGCATCAATATGCAGAGACTGTTACCTGGGCAGGGGCCCTTCCCTCTGTTCCGTCAAGGTCGAGGCAGGAGCTCCTGGCTGCCGAGGATGGTCCCGGAGCAGAGCAGGGATGCTTGGGCAGAATGCGCTGCCCTGGAGGAGCAGGAGGATTAGGATGTGTTCGTGTTGGCTGGGGTCCGTGCTGGCGGCGTTAGAGCGCAGCCAGGCTCCAGGAGCCGCTCCCAAATCCGCGCTGCAGTATTTTCCCAGTGGGAAATCCACCCTCCTGCCCTCAGGGAGTGTAGGTGGGCGGACAGCATCCCTGCCGAGGACGTGGTTTCTGTCCATCCCTGCTCCCCAGCTCCTGGCACTGGGATGAAGGCAAATATTTGGAGAACGGCAGAGCCCGGCTTGCTTCAGACAGAGCCGGCAGCCTCTCAGAGGCTGGGATTAATTTGAAGGAATTTACTGGTGGGGTTTGTGGCAGAGAGAACAGTTTGCTTATTTCACACTCGTATGGCCACCTGCTACGAACTGTTTGTTCAGTTTCAAATTCTTTAATTAAAATCAACATAAAACAGATTGAAAACATCCCAAGAAGGGGATGCTTGATTTGCTGGAGGATATTGCAGCAAACGAGCCAAAGCACTCCGAAGACACCGGATCACGGGAAGCGCCCTGGGCGGACGCTCGGGTGTGCCTGGGCCACCAGCCCGGGGCTGGGGGCAGGTGGCCCTGGGGCAATCTCAGCTTCATCGCCGAGGCGCGGTGGACGTGCTGCCTCCTTCTTTATCAGGATTCCCTTCCCGGTGAGGCCGGCCCGGCAGCGCCTGGCGCGGCGGGCGCAGGCGCGCGGTGGCGGCTCAGCCCTTGGCGGAGCTGATCAGAGGCCTCCTCCAACAAACATCAAAGCTTCAATTAACAGGGGCCGCGTGCGACCCTCTTGCAGAGCCCAGATAAGAATAGAAATTTCCCTTGGAAAATGGATTTGTGTTTAGCTGCGTGTGCCGGGCGGTAAATGACCTGCTCCGCGCGGCACCGGAGAGGGGCCGGGGACAATTACGGTGCTCATTGGGAGCCGGTTATCTGAAGGAAACAGGCGCGCTGCTATTTAGCTGTCTAATATCCCAGTGGGAGGGGAGGCGGAATTAAAACCCGTCTCTTTTCAGAGCCATTTCAATCTGAAGGATCCTTCCTTTATGCGGCGGCTTTTCATTTCAAGGGGCTTCTTCCTCTCTCCCAGGCCCTTATTTGCGTGTGGCCGCCTGCAACGGAGAAGGACGGCGAGGGGAAGGAGGGCTTGGCTGGGTCTGCACCCCGACACGGAGCCTCGGGACGCTCGGGGAGCGGGAGCAGCCTCTCCGCGGATTCCTCCCGGCGCCGGCACCTCCCGCTCCGGTCCCGGCGAAACGATAACGACCACGCGGTGCAGAAAGTTAATCCAGAGCCAGACGGGCGTTTTAATAACTGGAAAGGTTAAAACAAGCCCTCCCCGGCTGCGCGCGGGCTCCCGCCGGCTCCCGCGCTCTGCGGGCCTGGGAGACCCAGAGCACCATGACTGTATTGATTCAATTATTCTCTACAATGTAATACTCTGCATTTGTGTGATAGCAACAAACAGAGTTGAAAGACATACAAAAATAAATGATCTGAAAGTTAATATGGCTGAATGAGCAGCTCTGAATGAGGGGAGAGCGCTTTGGTTTTACATTGTGGAATCAATGGTGTGCAGAACAATGTCCTCCCTTCCCCGGGGCCCCGGGGGCCCTGCCTCAATCGATCACTATGCAAATTAATTGAATTCATGAAACCTGCATCACTGGGTAATTGATGCTTCTTATAATTACCTCCGAGTTATGAGCTTTTAGGGGATTTCATTGATCCCCGCTCGAGGACAGGGCCAGGGCAGGTTCCGGGGGTGAGGCTGAGGCACCGGGGCCTCGCTGGGATCCCTGGGTGTGACAACCACTGCCCGGAGCTGGTGGGATTTCCAGAGCCTGGATGGCGTGCGGATGCAGCCCCTCGGGAAAGCACCTTCCCCTCCTCGGGGACCAGAGGGAGGCAGAGGTGACGGTGACAGGTGCCACAGGAGCACGTGGCCAGGCCGGCCGTGCCTGACTGGTGGATCGTGGGAGCGAACAGGTTGTATCCGAAGGGATAATAGGCTTATATAGCGCATTATTTAAGAAAAAGGGACAGGCAATTGAGCTCTGCAGACTAATTAGATTAAATTGATGAGCTCATCAGTATTGTGTGTAATTAAGATCAGAGCTAATTGCAGCTGTTTGATGCCCCGCGTTACCCGAGGTGTCCCTTGCCCGGCTGGTGGGAAGTGTCCGGGCTCCCCGGGCTTCTGCTCCCTCCAGGCAAGAGCGAGGGACGCGTGGCCGTGCCCAGTTCATGCCGAGCTGGGGGCCAGGCAGGAGGGAATCTGGAGGTTTGAGCAAAGAGCTTTGTGCCAAAGGGAAAGAGCAGAGAGGGAGTGGGATGGGGTGGATGGGAAGTAAGAGAAGCAGAAGCCGGCCCAAGTTCCGGGGGGAACTGCAGCCATCGCTTCCTCTGGAGGACGGACAGGATTCACCCCGACGGACTCTGCTTCACAAACGGACAGTTCTGGCTGTGGTGTGGCAGCCAGAGCCTGGGTACAGCTTTTATCCGTGCTCTTCCCTGCTTCCTATCCGATCTTTTCTCTCGCTCCTGCACCACCACCTCCTCCCCACTTCTCTCCCTTCATCCTCCCACCTCGCTTCTCTCTCCCGCTCTCTCACCTGCCTCACCCTCCTGCTCCCCCTCCCCGACGCGGGTTCTCCGCAGAACCGCTTTGTGCCCCTCCAGGCCCTCCACGGGCTCCATTCCCGGGCCCTCCGTCCAGCTTTGGGAAGGGGCTCCCACCCCTCCCCGCCGAGCCCCTCTGCGATGTTCCCCTCCCTTTGCTCAGCCGCCGCCCGCCCCGGCACTGCGCTCCCTCCGCTTCGGGCCCCTTGTCTCCGTCTCCAAGGTTACACCAACCGCTTCCCGCTCCTCTCCTGAGCTCCCAGCGGGATTTCCCGATGCTGTTCACCAGTTGGGTTTTGTTCCACACTGCCTTTCCCAGTTCTCCCGCACCTTTCTGCATCCGGCCACTGCGTCCTCCCCTGGAGAGCATCGCTTGCACCCGGCTGAAGGGAAGGCAGGACTTTGCAGCGCCTTCTCTCCAGAGAAATTCCCCCGGAACTCAGGGCCGAGCATCCCGAACCACTCCAGGGCATCCTGGCTGAGCTGGCAGCCCTCGGGGAGACCCCGGGCTGCTCCCCCGAGGCGGGGTGGGTTCCCGCGGGGGCTGCCTTCGGAGAGCTGCTCATCCTGGTGGGAATGCGGGCAGCAGGAGAGCGAACGTGAACACGCAGCATTTATTTCTTTATTGCTGGCTGCGGTCGCAGCTGTGGGGGCAGGAGCAGGCTCAGCCCCCGGACAGGAGGCCCGCGGTGCCTGTCTGCCTGTCCCCTCGCCATAGCGGGGCTCCCCAGGGCTACAAAGGGGCTCGGAGTCCTTCCAGACCCGCCCCACAGCAGGTCTCCCCACGGCACACCCCTTCAGGGCGAGCATTTCGGGACACTGCCTCGAGATAATGACAGGGAGGTTTAACTCTAATCCTTTCTGCGGGGCTTTTCGCTTCTTACAGCCTGGAAACTGACTGGGGGTGGGGGAAGCAAGCAAACCCCAAACCCCTTCCCAGATGTACGAGCAGCCTGAAATATCTCTGGCTTCTCTCTCTGCAATAACTGGAGGGAACAGGAGCAGATGTTTATAGGTCACGCTGCTGGTTTTTCCCTTTCTTTTTGACGAAGTGTTTATTTTTCTCCAGTTTCTCCTGCTGGTGGGGAGCCGCGTCGCAGTGTCCCCTTTCCGCGGGCAGCAGCGCCGGCCACCAAACCCCGCAGGTGCCGGGTGCCGGCCGCCCCCCGTGCTGGAGGGGATGTCCCGGGCACAGGGGACCCCCGGCAGCGGTGCGGGGACGCAGAGCCCCGGGAGGACACTCGCAGAGGGGCTGCGCGGGTGGGCGAGCCCCGGGCTGTCCCCGCGGCGTGGACGGGAGGTGGCACTGCTGCACCGGCGCAGGACCCGCAGCCCCGCGCAGCCGCTCGCCCCACGCCGCTGCAATTAGCGAGCAGCTCTGGTAAGACCCGCAGGGCTCCGCGATGTCCCCGGTCGCAGCGTCCCCTCGCCACGGCAGCCCGGCTCCCACCAGGTCGGGACCGGCCGTGTCCCCGCGCCGCTGGTGACACTGCGGTGATGAGGATGCCGTGAGTGTTGGCCCTGTGGGCTGTCTCCGTCCCACACCGCTGTGCTGGTACCCCCGGAGCTGGGGCAGCCAGAGATGTCCCTGCAAAGTCCTTTCATCCCTGTAGGAAGAAAGGCTCTTTCTGCCTCCTGCCAGGCGTTCGGCTCAGCCACACGGCGGGATGCAACAGGTCACTGCAGTCCCTGGTGTGGCCCCCGAGCTTCTGCGGCCACAGCATCCTGCCCTAAACACCCCCAGTGCCTTTGGGGTCACAGCATCCAGCCCAGAACCAGCCGGGGAGAGCCTGGCCCTGCCCGCACTGCCGGGGCTGTTGCCAGGCGCATCCCGCTGTTTCCACCGGCACAGGAGAGGGACAGGAGGGCTGGTCCTCCCTCTGGGGGCACGTTCCCAAAGGAAAGGTCTTGGAACAGGAGAGATTGCTCTCTCAAGGCTTTTCTTTTTGTACAAGCTCTTTTGAAGGGGGGAGTTTGGAGCAGAGGAGAGTTCAGACAGATCTGATTCCCCTATCTCAGACAAACACACTCGCCTTTCCCTGACTGCAGATCAACAGGACATGTTCCAGGGAAAGATCATCTCGAAAGAAATGGATTTTCCCCCTACTGCTTTGCCATTTTTGCTTGTATTTCTGAAAGCCGGAGTGACGGGTTGTGAACTTTAAGGAGCGATTTCTATTCCTTGCTCTCGTCTGACATGTGGGCAGTGGGACTGAGAGCCTGAGGAGGAGACAGGGCTGAAACAGCTCGGGGGAGGATGCTGAGGGCGAGGCAGCAGCTTCGTGACTCCCAAAGCAGCTTCTGCTCCGAGTCTGCCGCAGGAAACTTCGAGCCGGGCGGGAAGTGGGAAGGGGCAGGGGATGCTCCGTGCGAGGGGCAGCGCCCCGGCAGTGAGGGCTCGGCGCTAATTGCAGCGAGCAATAAACACCGAGAATATCAATAGAATGATGGCATTTAATTAGTATCCAATGGCTCGTATGGATTTCTACGTTAGATCCACATTAACACGAGATTCTCTGATCCCGAGCAATGTTAAGGAACAAACGCTCGTGGATCAGTGCAGGTGCAGCGATCCTCTCCGTCTCCAGGGACAGGGAGGTCCCTGCAGGCGTGTTGGGGTGGCATCTGCCCTGTCCTTCCCCTTCCCTGGGCGTTCTGGCTCTTTCCCCCGGCACAGAGCTTTTCCAGCAGGTCCTGCCCAGCTGGGCTGGCCGCGTCCACAAACAAAAATCCCGAGAAATGGAAATGAAGTTTCTGAGCTCCACCCAAACCCGGCGCCCTCCACGTTAAGTGAAGCCCCCCCACCAGCCCCGCAGCCTTTTGAGTTTTGTATGAAACACTCATTATACCTTTGGTGTGACAAATGATTGAAAAGTGTAATTTGAAAGCTAAGCTCCCCATCACACTCTTCCCTATTGTTTATTTGCCAGCTCCAAACGGGTTGGCTGCCAAGGAAAGTAATCAGAAGGTAATAGCCTGATATCGGATGAATCCCCAGAGCTGCCAGCAAGCTGGAAAACTACAATCTCGGTGCCGCCTGCAGTATTGATGCGCTGAAAATAATTGTGTAGAACAGCAGAGCTGGGATCAAACTTGGGCTGACACTCGGCATTGTATGGCTCGCGTTCGGCGCAGTCTGATGTGGTTATTTGTGACTGGCTCGGGGCAAGGCAGCCAAAAGTGTCTCAGGGAGAGCTGCTGCGCTCTGTTTGCCCATGTAGATGAGAAAACACCTTCCCAAAGCAAAGTGCATCTCTTTATCTCCATCCCTCCCTCCCTGCCTTGCCTCTTGCTTCCCCTCTTGCTGCGATCCCGGGAAAGCGTTGATTTTATTGAGTGTGGCAAGTGGCAGTTCATTAAAAAGTGGGAGCAGATGGGGAAGGGATTGTAGAAGAAGATTAATGATGCGCACCGACAAGTAAATCGGCCCAGGTTCTGGAGTAAACACAATCACGCCGGCTTCCTGGGAGCGGGTAATCCTCCTCTGTCAGCTCCGGCCTCGTTAGCCGGCTGGCGGGGCCGGGAGCTAACGAGCAGGGATGCCACGGCGGCTCCCGGCGCTCAGGAGCCCACGGCGGGCCTGGCGTGGCCGGGAACTCGGCTCCGGTGCCGGTGCCGGTGCCAGCAGGGACGGGG
>VZTA01004126.1:28121-94926 GCA_013398855.1 Mohoua ochrocephala
GCTGCCCCTGGGGGTTTGTGGAGCCTTTCTTCCATCCCTTCCCGGCTCGGCCCGGCCGCCATTGCCGCGTGCTCCCCGAGCCCGCGCCGGAGCGCCCCCTGCAGCCGCGGGGGAACCATCGCACCCGCCCTGCCCGCCGGGAGCCGCCAGGTAAGGGCCCGACAGCCGAGAGAGGCTGGCACTGGGTTCTGGTTCTGTTTGGTGTTACCGCCACCGTTATTGCTGTTTGTTTGCCTTGATAGACATATAACTGTTATTCCTATTTTCTCATATCTTCGCCTGAAAGCCCCCTTAATTTCGGAATTATAGTAATTCAGAGGGAAAGGGGCTACACCTTTCCATTCCGAGGGAGGCTCCTGCCTTTTTGGCAGACACATGTCTTTCAAACCAAGACAGCGTGCCAGGCACTGGAGCAGTGGGCACACACCTCGGGATGCTGGCAGGTGACACGGCGCTGCCACGCATCACCAGACCCTGGCCCGGCCCGCGGGCGGTCGCTCCCAGGGAGCGTGGGAGGAAGAGCAGGTGCTGCCTTGTGTGGGAGCACGGACAATGCGGGGAAGGTCCCTGGGGCCACCTGTGGCAGGGATAGAGGCACACGGCGGATTTCTGGCTGCCACCGCTTGAGCCGAGCTTCTCCTTTTCAGCCTTGGGCAGGTGTGGGAGGGGGGCCGATGAAAGAGAGGAGGAAATGTGCCAAGCAAGTGGGCAGCTGCTCCCTCGGCGTGACTTTCCAGTTGTTGGCCTGTTTGGCTGGAGAATTTGGTGAGAGAAAGTCCTGTCTTTGGCTGTGGGGATGTGCTGGGTCATGAGAAGTTTTGGGGAGGGCGTTGGTCAATCAGTGGGATGCTGCTAAAGGAAAAGCAGCTGGTGAGCAGCCCTGTGCCAGGGCATGCTTGGTGCCAGTGGCTCCTGCTCAGTGGGACAGGGTGTTCCTCAGGGTGCTGCGGGGTCCCAGACCCTCCCCAGCTGTGCCCTGGGCGCTCTGGGACAGGCTGGAAGGGCCCAGAGAGAACCCATTCGCTCCCTACTTGCAGCAAACGCAGCTTCTCTAAATCGCATCGAGCCCAGGAGCAGCCTCAGCTCAAAGCTCTCCTCAGAACCCCCCTGCCTGTGGGGTTCTACGGGCACCTCTTCCCTCGGTGCTGGCATTTCCCTCGTGGGGATGGTGCTCAGGAGGCTGGAGAGAGAAACCTGCTGCTCACAAGGGGCCAGCTGGAGATTTTTCCCGCACGAAGCCGCACATGGGACTCGCTGGAGAAGGGAGTTTGCTGGAGACGGCTTCCTCATCCCTCACTCCCGCGTGGATGCAGCTCCCATTAGTATTCGGGGCTGGTCGGAGCAGCCACTTAGGCCTGGAGACAGCTCTGCACAGGCACGGTGGAAATGTCTTTATAAATGACCGCCGGCTTTGAGTGACGTGCCCTTCTTAAGCTAAATAAAATGAAAGATAAACCTTCTAAAAAATACATGAGCTAAACATCCCTTCCACGCTTCATTATGCAAATGGCTCTGCCCATTGCTGCGGCAATTAGCTGCTCCCTCGTGCTGGGGGCGAGGAAACCGGGCCTTCCTCCTCCTCCTCCTGACCGGGAATGGAAGGGAGAGCGTTGGCTGCTCGTGAATCTGTGATGCTGGAGTGGAGTTTTGGAATATTCTGGTGTGAACGGTGCTCCTCAGTGGCAGTAATGGCTGTGCTGTGCCCCGGCTGGGCTTTGGGCAGTGAATATCTGGGGGAAGCAGCTGGAGAACAGATGGACCCTCTTCCCTCTCTGGCAGGGGCATCTCCAGTGGCACGGGGGGCTCTGGCTGTGGGCCCTCCAAGGGTTGGCAGTGCTTTTCTTGGAAGCAGGTTCAGGTTGGACATCAGGAGGAGTTTCTCCATGGAAAGGGGGGGTCAGGCGTTGGAAGAGGCTGCACAAGGAGTTGGTGGAGTCCTCCAAGGAATGACTGGACTCAGTGCTCTGGGCTGGTGACGAGGTGGGGATCTGGCACAGGCTGGACTCGATGATCCTGAAGGTCTTTTCCACCCTCGGTGATCCTGTGATGACCATGGTGGGTGAGAGGGGAGGAGCTGTGCCCCCTCTCCAGCCGTGGGTCACCTGTGGTTCCATCTCCAGTTGCCTCTGTCCTTGTCAACACCCCGTCCCCTCCCCTGCGCTCCCCTCACGAGTCCCTCCTGCTCCAGGTACACGATGCAGGTGGACCCGTTATCAATCTTGCTCTGGAGCCGTTCCACTGGTGAGATCCCTCCCTGCTGGTGCCCGTGCTCTGCCAGGGCCCCTTACCAGGTTTGCAATTTGGGATCTGCGTTAAGTGCTCAGAAATCAATTTTCAGCTTATTTTGTGCTACAAAATTTGCCATGCCTGGATCTCTGATACTAATTGAACAAGAGCAATTGATGTTTTAGTAGTAATTAAAGATGGTAATTATTACCAAATCTCCCCGTGGCCCTGCGTGTTTGCTTTGGACTTGTCAAAACTGGAGGCAGGTGGAATCAATCTTAATAAAGTTGGGACTTCAAAGCTGCTTCCTGGTAATGGCTTTCCACAAGGCTGGTGAGGAATGGAAGGCAGAGATGGAGAGAGAGCCTTGAGCCTTGCAGAGGGCAGGGACATTAATGGGTGATTTCTGATTACATGAATTTAAAAGTCTTTGGCCAAAATGAAAACTCCTCATTGTTTTTTCATCCCGGAGTGGCTGGAAGGGGCTTTGGAAGCCACAGGGATGCGATGGCTGTCCCAGCCCTCGCTGCTGGCCCGTCCCCTCGCCAGTAGCGGGAGGGCTCCTGTGCTTGGCTGTGGCTTCTAACGTCACTTACGGTGCTGCCGGGACCGTGCCAGCCCCGACAGGTCGTGGTGGGGGATGAATTGCTGACCTATTTATCAGCACCTGCTTCGCTGGCATCTTCCCCTCTGCTGCCAGAGCCGAGCCGCCCTCGGGACACGGGGGATGCGAGTTTGGGAGACATCCCGTGGGGATGCAATATGGGCGGCAGGAACGGGGAAAAGGAGGAGAAGCCCCGTTCAGGAAGGCTGGTGGTGCCCAGCTGCATTTTGGGGTGGGTGTGCAGATGCTCCAGCCCAAAGGGGGGAGCATGCAGAGACAGATCTCCCTGCTGGCTCCTGCCTGGGTTCACCTGCTGCTGCCTCTCTGCCAGGCAAATCCACCTTCTTGGCTGAAATGGCTCCTGGCTGGTGTTTCTGCAGGCGCAGGCAGGATCAGGCCTGCGAGTCGCTGCCTCCGTGTCCCCATGGAAACAGCTGCGGGATGCTGCAGAGCAGAGCTCCTGGCGGCTCCGGCCCCGGTCCTCAGCCCCGCTCCCTGGCACAAGAGCCCTTGAGCGGGAGGCGGCGGGGGCTGAGCCCCTGTCTCCATTCTTCCCTCAGGAGAGCGAGACCCTCTCTTCAGGGGAAAATGGAAATGCAATCAGATCGGCTTGTGTGGAGCAAATAGAAAATCAGTTTTAATAAAGGCAGAAGAAATGCAAAGCAGCCGCTTGTGACGGAAATGGTGCTAAATAGACACCTCTTTAAGGAAAACCGCTCCGGGGATGTTCATCGGGAGAGGCGCAGCCCTGGGCTCCCTCCTGCTCTCCGCTGTGATCCTGGGTGGCAGCGGGAGCAGCTTCCCTGCTGCTGGGAGTGGCATTTGGGCAGCAGCACCCTCGGTGCAGGGGCACCGGGTACCCCCATCCCTGCAGCCCTCTCTGGGGGCAGCCCCTGCGGAGGGGAACGGCTCCCGCCGGCACCGCGGGGCTCAATTATTGCTCAGAGGAGCCACTTTGCCTTTATTGCTTTCATTTATTACCCGGGGGCCAGCGCCTGTTTTCTGAGGCAGCTATCTGGTCACATCGTGGCCGATAAGCAATGCTGGTCTGTCTTTATAAGACAGCCAAAATTTATCACTTTCCACTTATTTATTTATTTGGTGGGGCTCTGGTGGTGGCCTGTATTTTTCTTCCAGTGACGTTTTGCAAAAGGCTTTATTCTCCCGTTCAGCCCTGGGGGAAAAAAAGCTAAACCCAGCCCAAAAGAGGAGGCAGCTCCGTAATGAACCCCACTGGAAGCGAGCGCAGGAGATGAGTTTGTGCTGGGCCCCCACGGAGCAGCCACTTGTTTGGTTCGATTTTCCAAAGGAGCTCTTGAGTTGTGCCCGGGCGGTTGAGGTGCAGGATGAGGGGACAGAGCTGGGGCGTGGGATGGGTTTTCCCAGTTTGATCCCCTTCCCAGTGGGTGCTGGGCTGTGCTGGGAGGTGGTGAAGCTGGGCTGTGTGGAAGTGCTGTGGAGGAGCTCCCGAGCGGAGCAGACGGTGTGGGAGAGACCTGTGAGTGTTTGCACGTCTCTCCCTTCCTGTAGCAGGCAAAGCTCCGCTTTCAGCGAAACCCTGGCAGCGAATGAAACAAAACAAGGAGGAATTTAAGGCATGGAGGCTTTCTGAGGCCCTGAGGAACAGGCTTCCTGGAAGTTTCCCTGGATGAGATTGCAGGAATGATGCGCTGTGTGTCTGCTGGGCTGCATCCGAGGCTTCCGAGCCTGTTTGGAGCCGGTGGCTGGGGAGGGCTGTGGGCACGTGGGGCTCCTGTGTCACCACACTGAGAGCAGCCTCGAGTCCCTCTGTGACAGCACCTTGAAAAGGCCATTGCGGGGTCCCTGCAGACCCGTGCCAGCTGTCCCAGAGCCACCTCTGGGATTCAGAGGCTGGTGCTGGCACCCCTGGACATCCTCGGGATGCTCCGTGCCTGCTGGCAGCAGGGCAGAGCCCTGGGGGTAGAGGATCCATAGGAGCCACCATCCCCAGCTCCTGCTGGGAACCAATGGGTTTAACACCTCAGCCCTTCTCTTTCCTCACCCTGCGCCTTTCCGCTCTGGGAAGCTGCTCTGGGGATAAATGGCAGCGTTTCCCCTTCTCCACTGATCTTTCCAGAAGGAAAGAGTTGGGTGTTCGGAGGGGCAGGAGGAGTGGGAAGGCACGCAACGCCGAGGCAGGATCAGTAATTGGCCAGCCGTAATTTCATAATTCATCTCTGTGAAACACAATGAAATTAAAAGAGTTTAGATTCCAAAGTGTAATGATCATCAATTAAATTCTGCCGGGGCTGAGCTTCCCTCTCATTTGAATTTTATTTTATTATTATGACTTCTCTGTGATTGCGAGAGGATGAAAACAAAAGCTGCTGCTGGAGGTGGTGGCGGTGGGGAATTAGAGCCGGCAATTACTGCTGGGTGACAGAGGAACCGAGGGAGAGGCGGCGGCTCCTCGGCCCGCACCAGGCACAGGCAGGGGCATCCATCATCCTGAGCCTAATCAGTTAATGCTGATAAACTGCCAGCAATAACTGACAATTGAGCTGGGGGCTCTGGGCTCGGAGTTCATTCATTTTGAAAGTGCCATAACTAACCCATTAAACCCAGAAAAGCACAAAAGCAGAGCCCCGGCCCCTGCCTGCTGCCCTAATGAAGGCTGCTGTTGATTCTTTTAAGTGTGGATGATGATGTGTTTAGTGGCTATTGATGCCAGAGGTTTAGCCCAGGCTGGAAAAGCCGCTTGACGCTTTGAAGAAAGGAGTTTGTGTTTATCCGTGGCAGCTCTTGCCCTGGGTGCCGGCTCCTGCGGTAATCCCGGGGAGACGGGCGGCGGGGGCCCTGCAGGTCCAGGGCTGGGTGCCTGGAGGATCCCGCTCCCAAAGCGCGTGTGATGGTCGTGTAACGCTGCTGTTCCCTCGGGAATTCCCTCCGTGGGGTGGGTCCTTATGTCTCTGCTAAATTCCCGATGCAAGGAGCCGGGCAGGAAGGCAGAGCTGCGGCGGGTGCTCGCTGGGGATGGGGATGGTTACGCACACCCAGCAGCACGCACCGCAGTTCCTCCGGGGAAAGGTGGCTGGAGACGCTGGCTGGGCTCTCTCCTGCCTCTCTCAGCGCTGGCAGCACCGGCAGAGAGCGCAGGGAAGGATCTGACCCACGGCACACAAATCACCGGAGCTGATGTCCGCAGGAAGCTCCGTGCAAAGGCCGGGCGCCGAGGGGCTCGGGGGATGTCTGGGATGATTCACTGCCCCAGGCCCGCGGTCACTTCCAGCCACGCGGCCCCCGGGTCTGGCCCAGCTCTCGGCTGTGGCCTGGCTTCCGTCAGAGGGGACGGAGCTGTCCTGATTTATATCCCCAGGGGGTCTGGTCGGCCAGCACTCCACAAGGAATAGCTTCTCCCATAAATTATACGGCTGGAGAGTGGCTGCTTTGGCTGTCCATCCTGTGTAACAGGGACCGGAGGAGTTCCCTGATGTGCTTTTCCTTTAGTGGGGGAGGTTTCCTACCCAAACACCCTGCGGTGGTTACAGCATTCCAGCTGCTGAGGTCTCCTGCCCAGCTCCCGAGGTTTCCTTCCCCTCAGCCTGGTGCATGGGCTGCGTTCATCTGGCTCCCGCTCCCAAGCACTGGGTTTTTTTCCACCTTTGTTGTTAGACTGAAGAACCCTCTATTATCAATTTTTTTTGTTCTCTGTGTAGGTATTTAAAGACTTTGATCAAGTCACCTCATCACCTTCCCTTTGTTAATCTGCAGAGACTGAACTCCTTGAGACTTTTGCAATGAGGCAGGAATTGAGCCTCTGTGTCCCTCGGCTCCTTTGAAATTCCCAGCCAGAGAGTCGAAGGTTGGGCACCTGAAAACGAGAGGGTACCTGGAGAACTCGCCCCATCAGGGCTCTGCGCTTCTCGCCTGCTTTGCAGTGGGCTTTGACATTGTGCGAGCGACTGTCGGGAAGTTTCTGATCGCGTTTTTCCTTTTTTCTCCCGCGATGGATAATAACTCCTTCTCAGAAGCAGATTTCCCAGGGAAATGCTGTCTCTTCTCCGAGTCCTCCCCCCTGAGCATGCTCTCTGCCCCGAGCCAGTGTCCCCATGCTGGGATCTGTGGGGTCTGTGTCCAGAGGAGCTGGGGAGTCGCTGCTTCATCCCGTCCTCCCCACATCCCACTCTTCTCCCGCCCTTTCCCTCTCGGCGCCGCTGGGAACCCCGCCGTGTGTGTTTGGAGAGGTGGGGAGAGCAGCACCTGGCAGTTATTTTCCTGGAAGATCGCGGCGTGTTGGCTCTGGATGCTTTCGTGGATCAGCCCGGGAGGACCGGCTTTCATCTGGAGCCGGCAGACCCCTCCGCGCGGCGCTTTCGGGAGGTTGAACGGGCTGGCTCCAGGGAAGTCTCCTGGGAGCCCACTAAAGCTGATCATCAAAGGTGTTTAGTCTTTGCAGGAAGCAGGATTGTGGAGAGACTAAATGATTCCGAGAGGATGTTTCACCTCAAAGAGGTCTGTTTTCCAGCCCGGCTCTGCATTTCAAACCCTCGCTGTGCTGTGGGCCCGGCTCGCTCTCCAAAGGACCAAAGTGCAGCTCTTTTGATGGATTCCGGGCCCGGGATTGCCTGGGCTGTGGCTCTGAGCTCCACAGCGGGGTGGTGGCTGTGCCAGCCCTCGCCATCGCTCTGCCCCTCGTCCCCCAAACCCTCCTGGCTGTGCGCCTCCCCTCGGGCGCTGGTTGGTGCTGTGCTCACCCTCTCTCGTGCTCATGGGGCCTTCCTCCCTCATCCTCCTCTCCCCAGCTGCCCTGGTGTAATGAGTTGTCAGGATGGTGAGGATGGACGGGGCGCACCGGGTCCTGATGAGATGATACAGCAACAATTCCATTTCATCTCGAATTTGACATTAAACTTTAATAGTCTCAAGGACAAGAAGCCAAGAGATATCAGATGTAATGAGATAAAGCAAAGTTTCTCTGACAGCAAATTTGATCACAAATGGGCTCTGAGATTGCTTCTTTGATATAAATGAAACATAATTCATCTTTCAGTGCCTTGAATGGGCTTCGAGGCCATGTATAATAACAGTGTGGCCATTGCTGGCTCTGACAAGTGCCAGCGTGGCACCGGCACGAAGGGCTCCGAGACGCTGCTCGTGCTCCTCCCCGGCCCTGGGTGGGACGTGGGAGTGGCAGGAGCTGGTGAAGGGAGCCCCAGGCAGGGACAAGCAGCACGGATCTGCTCCCCAGCACGGCGGGCAGAGGTGCTTCCAGCGTGTGCTCCCGGAAAATCGGGAGCTGCCGGTGCGCGTCTGGGCTGTGCTCCTGCATCCCAGAGGCTCCTGCAGCCCTGTTCCGGAGGGCTCAGGCAGCACTGGGGGCTGCTGGAGCTCAGGCACCAGCCCTGCCTGCCCAGGCAGCCAGCTGGGGTTTTCCAGGATTGGAGGGATGCTGGGCACAGGGAGTTTTCTTTGCTCTCGTGGTTGCTCTGGCTGCTGCAGGAGCCCAGCAAGGCACGGTGTTTGCCCAAGGGTTTGCTCCTCGTGGGTTTCTCTGGCTCTCCCAGCAATGCAAACTCTCTGTTTGGGGGGCTGCCCATCCCCATGGCTCTGAGCTGTGCCACTGCCTGCTCAGAGCTTCCCCCTCTGCCACAGGGGCATTGGCACCTGGGCATGGATAAATGAGCACGGACAAACGGACCCGTCACGTTCCTCTCTGGTAGCAGCAGTGAGTGCTGAGTTCTGTGCTCTCAGGGGTTGTGTGAGTTCGCTCCTGTCCGTAAGAAGCCACCAGATGAACTCCTGTGCTGCGTGGAGGGGTTTCCAGCCACCTTTCCATCTGGAGGCCCTGGACTCACCTGGCCAAGCACCAGGCAGGGCACAGCCTGGCCTTTCCTGGTGCCCCTTGGCAGGGTATTCATGGTGGTCCTTGTCCCCAAGGGGTGCAGGCGAGGATGAGGAGCGCAGGGCAGGATGAGGAGGCCTTTCTGTTGCAGTTGCAGACACGTTAAATATCTGTGGAGAAATGAACAGGCCCTTTTTGCATGATAAAGAAGCCTGAAAATCGAGGATGGCAGCTGCTTCATTTCCTGTTGGTTTTTTTTCAAATTTTTATTATCATTAAATTGCTTCCAGTGACCTGTAATATTTTTGTACAGTGGCAATTACAGCTCTTGGAGGATTAAACCGTGTTCACACACACACACAGAGAACCCGCTGGCTTCATCTAAAGGGCAGAGCCACGGCTCCCCGGTGCGACGGCAGCCGCGCCCCCACGGAGCAGCCCCTCTTCTGCCTGCCATTCCCTGGAGTGGCCTCCAGCAGAGCTGTGCTGAGGAGAATTCTCCCCTCGTTGCTCCTCTCCTGGGCCAGGAGCACAGCACCGGTGTGATCCGGCGTGGCTGTGCAGCCGGAGATTCCTCATCCCCTCTTCCCCCCGCGCTGCATCGAGCAGGAGCGCAGGGGTTGAGCGCCGGCGGCTGATGGGGTCCTTCCTGCCTCCAGCTCCTGGTGAATATGAAAAGTCGAATTGATTCCCTCTAATAAATGAAGCAGTTGGATGTCTCATTTGTAACTTGACATCCACGCCGGCGCTTCAGCTGCTGCTCCTCACCCCTGGCTGGGAGATGCACTTATTAAGATGGTTTTCTGCAAAGCTATTGCCGTTTGCCGGCAGCCAATCTATCCGCAATCGGCTCCGGGCCGGGAAGGAGCTGCTGGCGGGGGCAGAGAGGGCTGGGGTGTGGGAGAGGGCCCTGGGGGGCTGTGGATGGCTGTTTTCTGCCCAGAGATCAGCGTCGCCTTCGCCCACCATCCCTGGCAGAGACGCTCCCCATCTTGGCAGTGGCTCCGGTGCCATCTGGGTGTGCCAGGGCTCGGTGAGGGGTGTCTGGTGCTGGACTGGGGCGTTTGCGGGTCTGTGTGGCTGCTCCACACGCTGCAGTGGCCACGGGTCGGGTGTTGCCTCGGTGCCCATCTCCAGTGGGTGTGATGGAGGCCACAAGCTCTGCCCCTCGGAGGGCCTGGGGCCGGTGCCACCCTTTGTGCTGCCAGGACCTGGTGACAGAAGTGGCTGTGCCTGCTCCCCTCCCCTCCCCTCGCTGCTGCCGTTCCTCCACGGGGCTGAAAACAATCACGATAAATCAGAAACCCTCCCCTGGCCTCGGCAAGGTGTTGGGAACTCGGGATAAGAGTTTATCCATCCTCAATAATAATGCACTGGAGCTGCCAGCTCCCCGCCGGCTCCATTTGCATGATGCTAAAAATCAATGACCCGGGTGACTCTGCTGCGGGGAGGAGAGTCCGGAGGACTCGGAGCCGGACTGTCCAGGGACTCCAGGATGCTGGCAGCCATTAGCAGTGAGGAGGCCGTCACGGGCTGGCCGTGCCCTGGATTTCACACCAATCTAACAAAGGGAGCTGGATGCTGCCAGTGCAGAGCTGGGGCTGATTAAATCTTTGTTTAAGAGTTCCAGAGCTCCATTACCTGCATCAGGAGGGAGTTAATTAAACAGGGAAGGTGGGAGGTGGTGGCTGAGGGCATTTCCGTGGAGGCACAGCTCCGGAGCAGCACGGACAATGTGCCAGACGGGAGCCAGCCCTCAGCACCGCTGTCTGCTTGTGCCAGCGCTTCTGGGGGCAGCTGGAAAACACCAGTGTGGCGCCACCTCCTCTCTGGCCCCTGATTTTCCTTGTGGAATCTCTGGAAAATGGCATTTTCCCCAGGAATTCCAGCGGAGCTCCTCTCCAAGGCCAGCGCAGCTGCTGCCTCGCCAGGCCTGCCGTTTGTTTTTGGGATACTGGGCTGCCTGGAATTGGTTCCCACTTCCCTGTCAGGAGTGGGAGGCTCCGTGGCAGCCACCCTGCTGCTTCCATTCGGCTGTGCGAGGCCATAGATTAGATTCCTGTTTGCTTCATGGAAGATCCCTGGTGATATCAATTAGATATGTCAGAGGGACCCGGGGGAATGTTTGTTCTGTTATTTATTTATTGGCGTCGGAGCCATTGCAGGCTCCCAGAGCGAGACACATAATGTCTCTCGCCTTTCTTCACTCACACTCCCTCTCCTGCTTTTTATGGCTCCTAATAAAGCCCAGCAAAGGTTATTTCCAGAGGGGAGAGGCTGCTGTGGGGCCGGTACCCTGCCGTGCCGGATGGAGCATCCCTGCTCGCAGAGCCAGGCTGGTGCTCGCCCTCCCTGAGCCGGAGCACGGGTGAACTGCGTCACCTTTGCCCTCGCTGCACGCTTCCAAGAGCCTCGTAATTCCCTCTCCAGCACAGCTGCCAGCTCGGAGTGTCCTGGACAGCCCTGGAGCGGGACAGAGCCGGAGGCACCACTCAGCCCTGGCAGGCCCCGAGTGCCGCCGGCTCCTGCCGCAGGTGCCAGCAAGAGGCACCAGAGCAAATTTAATGAGTTACGTGAGAAAGTGGTGCAAATAATTAAAATCTGTCAGAGCTGGAGGCAGGGAGAGGTGGGGGGAATGAAGGGAGCCTTGGTGATTCCTGGATACATCCACTGAGCAGGTGCTTTATTGTGGTGCTGCAGCCCTGGCCGGGTGCAGGGACAGGGAACTGTCACTTCATGATGTTGGATCTGTGCGGCACCTTGGGGCGACCTGTCCAGGTCCCTCCTCTCCTGCAGGGAGCTGGGGCATTAGCAAAGTGAGGATTGGCTGAAGAGGAAGAGGTTTAACCAGCCTGAAACTTAACGTTTGTCTCTGAAGTCCCCAGGGAGGGATGCTGGTCCCCAGGAAGGGATACCTGTGCCTGAGGTCTGCAGAGCTGCTGCCTGTGCACCCAAACCCCATGAAATTCCCCCAAAGGCGCAGCCCTCCTGCTCTAGGTGAAGCTGCTGGATTTTGCTCCGCAGTGTCGGAGCGTCCCTCTGAGCTGCGCGGGTCCTGCAGGGACCGGCGGCTCTGCAGGGCCCGTTAATCTGGTGGGGATAAAATACCGCTGGCTGCTGTCATCATCCGTCTCCTCTTCCCCCCGAGGTCAAGTGGGGCCCTCCTGTCCATCCCAATGAGCAGGGCAGCCCATAAAACATGCTTTACGAGCGCTGCCTAACGAATCCCTCCCCCGAGGCCTGCGCTGCCGGCACGGTGCTGGGAAGAGCTGCTCTCCATCCCCCCGGAGCGGATTTCCTCGGGGCTCTGGGGGGTTTATCCCACAGCAGTGGGGTTTCTTAGGAGCGGGTCACTGCGTGCTTTAACTGTCCCCAATCTCGTGTGGAAGGGTGGGGATGCTCCTGTGTCACCCCCATTGTGTTGCCCATCAGGATTGGGGGGTCCTGCCCCTGCCACCCCCCCGGTGCCAGGCTGTGAGTAAATCGCTGCACCCCGAGCTCGGAGCCACCCGCTATCAATGCCCCGGTTTACTCCGGCTCCATCCCTGGGAGTGAGCCCCGTTTGAATGTTAATGCCTCCAAGATGAAACCCGGCTGATTAAATTTTAGACTTGCAAATGGATTTGGTAAATAGACGTTGGGATAGGCGGGACGGAGCTGCCGCCTCGTCGCGGATACGGCAAATAGCGGCACTTTGTGATTAGGTGTGAGATTCACTCTCGCAAAATGGGAGTCTCCAGGGGCTCTTTTCTGGTGAGAAATCCTTTAAGTGCATAAATTTATGGCAGCTTTTATTTCCCCAAACAAAAAAGAGGTTCCAGGCTGTCGTGGGTGGCTGAATGGGCAATGAGGGAATGAGGAGCTGGAATGGATGGGAGGCCTGGGTGAGGTGGTGGCCACTCACATCCCACCCCAGCAGGGTGGGGGGCAGTGGGACGGTGGGTCACGATGCTCAGGGGAAGGTGGGTGTTGTGGGAAATGCCTCTGAGACTGGGATTAATCCATCCTTGGCTGCACCCTGCGGCTGCTGCTGCAGGGAATGCAGGAATAAAGGGCAGGCAGGGAGGGATGGAGCCTTCTGCTCCTGGGGAAGCACTTGAGCATCATCATCTGTGGGTGGGAAAGCGGAGGCGGGGAGCAGAGATGCAGCTTGGCAGAGAGATCCTTCCCTCCTGCCGGCCCTGGCAGCAGCCTCCGTCTCAGTTGCAGCCGAGGATGGATTATTCCAGCTTGGCACACGGGTTCCTTTTATTTTCCCGATGAAAAAGCAAGCCTGGATTTGAAACACCTTTAAAAATGCAGATAGTGGGGCAAACCGCCGTGACCCCTGCGCACGATACAGAGCAGGACTTTAATGAGAGCCTTGCATTCATTCTTATCTGGGGCGCTGGGAAATACTGTGAGGAAAGCAGACAAAAGGAGGTGGTGAAGCTGGAGCCTGGATTTAGCACATATTAAACCATTTGTCTTTCCTTCCCTGCTGAGCAAGAGCACCTGGGGCTGCTGCAGCCCCAAAATCTGGGGAGAAAGCCAGCAGAGGCGGGCAGGGTCCGAGGGGGGAGAGGGCTGCTGAGCTGCGTGGCGGAGCACGGGGGCTTTCCTTGAGCTGCTTCGCTCTGTGGCAGAATCTTCCCAGCCCGGTGGGATTTTGGGAGCAAGGAG
Source organism: Mohoua ochrocephala (assembly GCA_013398855.1). NCBI lineage: Eukaryota > Metazoa > Chordata > Aves > Passeriformes > Acanthizidae > Mohoua > Mohoua ochrocephala. The sequence goes on from VZTA01004126.1 coordinate 41,417, forward strand.
CTCCTTTGCTTGGCGCCTCTGCCCTGCTGTCTCTCTGCCCATCTACATGTCCTGCCTGAGAGGAGGGTGTAGCCGGGTGGGGGGCAGTGTCTCCTCCCAGGTAACGAGCAGTAGCACAAGAGGAAACGGCCTCAGGTTGTGCCAGGGGAGGTGTAGGTTGGATATTGGGAGCTATTTCTTCACTGAAAGGGTTGTCCAGCCCTGGAGGGATTTAACAGTCATGTAGATGTGGCACTTGGGGATGTGGTTTGGTGGTGGCTTTGGCAGTGCTGGCTTGGGCTTTTCCATCCTAAACAATTCTACGGTCTCTCTCCCCGACCCATCGCTCTGCTGAGCATCCTCTGGGATTGGATTCCGGGGCTTCACTTCATGGCCTGCCCTTCTGCTGGGGAGAATGTCTGTGGAGAGCCACAGTCCTGATTTGCCCGCCCGAGATCTCCATTGCTTTCCTTGTTCTGGATATTGAACCATTCATCATCCGTTCATTACGGAGCAATCTCCAAATTATCCTGGCTCTGAGCAAACACGGCTGCACTCGCTGGGGCATCAGCAGGGATTGGTATTTCCAGTGCCCACTGCAGCTCTCGGGGAGGAGCTGGCGCTGAATCCTCACCCGTGCAAGGCAGGCGGAGGGATGTCCCACCTGCAGGAGCGCTGGGAACGCCCAGCTTGAGGTGGGGCTGCTTTGGTGGGTCCTGGGCGTGGAGAGCACCTGCAAATCCCTGGATGTGGGAGGGTTGCTGTGGGGACGGATGAATGGAGGCGCCTGGCAAAATTCCCCGGAGGAAGGGATGGAGTCGGTGGGGTGCCGGCTCCCGGCCGAGGCGGGCGGGCGCCGTGCCAGGCACCAGCACCGCGAGGCAGCGCCGCAGCCCCCGACCGCCGTCCTCATGGGCGCAGCCTGGGCTCGGCTTGACAGCATTCCTGGGAAAGTATTTTAAATAATACATGAAGTTTCCGTGCAGTTCAAGGCTCGCGCGCTCGTTTACCAGCAGCTGCGATGTGTTACCGTCTGATAAACACGGCTGTTATATATTATGTATATCGCATCCTGGTGCCAGATTCGCGGGGAGGTGTCTCCGGTCACACAGCTGGGCTGTTTGCTGTGCATGAGGATGAGGCTGCGGGAGCATCCCCGATGTAAACACTGCCGGGAAGCTCCGCTCGGAGCCGCCCCGCCGTGTAGTGGAAGAGAGTCTAATCGCTACATCTAATTACTGAGACGGGGAAATCGATACGGAAGATTTCCAAGTGTCTTAAAATATCCTGAATTCCCTCCCTTTCGGGCGGCTGCTGGCTGGCTGCGGCGGAGCTCTGCAGTGTGAGGGTGATGAGGCTTCGGGCCGCGGGGCTTGACCGGTGTGGGAGAGCAGGGTTTGGGATGAGCGAGGCTTGGCTGCCTCCGGGCCATGGGCAGCGCTGACGGAGGGAGGGATGGAGCTGGCACAGTGGGCCGGAGGGGCACCTGGACCTCTGCTTCTGGAGGCAAAGCTTTCAGCCTGGAGCCTCAGCTCCTTCGGTGGGAGTCTCCCTGCTGGAGGAGACATGGGGACCAGAGGGCACCCATCCAGGCTGGATGGGGATGTCGACAAGGAGGAGGAAGCTGTGTCGGGTTTGTTTTTGTCTCAGGCTTTTCAGAACACAGGAACAAACATTTCCTACATCCCACAGTGAATACTCGGGGCTCAGATTTAATCTTCCATTTATTCACATGCTGATGAGGCCCTGAGCATCCCTTTCCAGGAGCTGTTGTTCGAGCTTCCCCAACCCCTTTCTCAGCCAGAAAAGCCTTGTAGAGGCTACAAGTGTCCTTGGCTGCCTTCCTGCCCAAGCACCAAGGACGTGGCCTGGGATCAGGGGGGGCAGTGCCCCCCGCTCCCCATCGCTCCCGCTGCAGGGTCCTCCACCAGCTCTGCGTTCACGCGCTGTGGGGGAAGCGAGCCAGCTCCTTAATGAGATGAGCTCGGGCTCTTACCTTGCTCGGCAGCTAATTGAGGTGTGCGAGCTGCTCTCCTGTTAGGCAATCACCGGGAGTTTGTCTAAATCCATCGCGGAGCAGCCGCCGGATCAAAGGGCCGGGCTCTCCAGCCTGCCATGCCCAGGCTGCTGACAGTGCCTGCTGCCACTTCCCTGAGTGACTGCTTGACACAATAAATCTGTGGGAGATGGAGGCAGTTCTGATCTGCTGTCATCTTCCCCAAATGCTCCTGATGCATTTTCTTTCCTCATTACACGTGAGATGTCAAGTCCTCACCTGCGAGAGTGCAACTCGACATCTCCCCTGCACGTCCTCCTCCCCCCAGAAGGCTCCCAGCTCCCGGCTGACAGGGTCCCTGCGGGGGTGGCTGCTGTGGGGAGCTGCCCCCCACCTTCCCAGTGTTCTTCCCTCTGCCCCTCCAGAGTGGCTCCCGTCCCGTGCTGCGCCCCTCTGCCCGCCATGGACATCCAGCCTGTTGAGGGGGTCCCTTCAGCCAGAACCTGGGTTGTTGGCTGGCTCATCCTCCCCTTTTTTTGGGATGAGCCTCTTTGGTGCCTGCAGGTGTGGGAGCAAGGCTGTCCCTGAGGATGAAAGTCCTGGCTGCAGATCCAGGGGCCCAGAGCTCTTGTGGGAGCCAGCCGGGGCTCAGGGAAGGGCGGCAGAGCCGGTTCACCTCCAGCATGCCTTTGCGGAGGAGAAGGAGCAATTAGCAGTCTGATAGCAAGATTAATAGCAGATGCTCATAATTAACTCACTATGCATGTAAGCAGCTATTGTCTCCATTTTACCCTGCGTGGATTGATATTCAGGAGTGACTCATTACAGAGACAGAACCGATTTTGCCTGCAGAGCGCAGCCACCAGAATGGAAATTGCAATTAGAGTTGGCTGTGTCCCTGCCAAAAGCTTGAGGAGCAGGCGCTGGGGTGGGACAGGCCCCCTCCCTGCCTGCCCTGGGGGGCTGCCCTGGGCCCCCCGAGGGTCCGGGGCTGGGCGCTCCCCCTGCTCCCAGCTCATCCCAGAGGTTTATGGCTGCGGAGCTGCAGGGCTGGCCCAGCCTGCTGCTGAACGGAGAGATGAAAAATGGCTGGAGAAGCTGGAGAGTGGCCAAACTGCCGAGAGTTGCAAAGGGAAGCAGAACAAAGCGAGGTCAAACGCTGCGGTGCTCTCCGAGCCAGAAAAGCCCTGTTTTTCACCTAGAAATGCCATCCGGGCCGGCTCTTCCGCCGCTGGTGTGTCAGGTGCCCTGTGGCAGCAGTGATGGGGACTTGGCAATGCGTGACTCCCCCGAGAAGGGCTTTGTGTGTCTGTTAAAGGACGCGAGTGCAGCTCCCCTGTGCCCGGTGCTGGTTTTGGAGGCAGGAGCGCTCCGGGGCGCGTGGTGTGTCCCTGCCTGACCCGCGGGGAGTGCCCCGGCCCCACTGGGTTCCCAGCACATCCATCCCATCAGGGCCTTTAAGCACATCTCTCACGGTTCCAGAAGAACCGAGTGCCAGCCAGGACATCCACGAGGCATCCAGTGATCCCAGGAAGCTCGTCCAGTCCCGGCGAGAGCCGGGCTGTGCGCTCTGGGGCAGGGCAGAGCGCGGTGCCCGCGGAGCCGTGTCCGTGTTTCGGCGCTGTCTGCTCGCGGCTGCGGAGCTGCAGGGACTCGCTGGCCCAGCTCCTTTGGACATCCCGGTAATTGCCTGTGTCAATTCGCTTCCCTGGAACAGCTTCTCTAAGGACGGCCCTCCCTGGGGAGAGGTGCAGAGCTGCTGCTGCAGTCTATCTTTTGTGTGTTTTTTTTTTTTTTCCTCCCTGCTCGCCATCACCTCGCCAAAGTGAGATTGAGGCAGGAAAGGTTTATTTGTGTAACCCCGTGAAGTATTCTCACTCTACAGATGCGAGCTGCCACGGCAGGCAGCAGCTCCCTCCCTCGGCCCAGCGCTTGGGGACAGGGATGGGCTCCCTGCACGTGGGGATTTGGTATGGGACCTCGGGGGGCATTGTTATAGCACCGACACCAAAATAGCCACTCGTGGGCTTTTGGAGAGACACTGTGCTCTGTTAGAAACCCATCGAACAGAGGGTTACACAGGCAAGTGTGTGCTGTTCACACTTGCCTGTGTCTAAGAGCGCCTGAGTTTTGCTGGAGGGGTGGGATGGAGCTGGAGGGATGGATGCCAGGAGCAGCACTGCCCGTGGGGAAGGGCTGGAGGGACCCCTGTCCGTGCTGTAATGCCGTGGTGGATCCAGGTGACTTTGTTGTGGATCCTGTGGTACTCGGTGTGTTCTTGACGCTTCAGATTTAACATGAAATAATAAACTGGTAGGGAGCCTTTGTGGCAGAAAGCGTCGCTGCATTCCCAGCCTCCCCCTTGGTCCCCTGGGTGTGCGGTGCAGGGCTCGGCTGCTTTGGCAAGGAGAGGCTGAATCCTTCCCCAAACCGCTCCTGCTCCCCTTTCACAGCGAAGCGACCCCGGCTCTCCCTCCGGAGCCGCCTCCTGCTGCACCCGCAGGGGTCGAGTGGAGCCGTGCCCGGGCAGAGGCAGATGCCGAGCGCTGCGAGCGGCGGGGCCGGGGCGAGGGGCCGCGGTGGAGGCAGCGGGACCCCGGGCAGAGGGGAGCTGGAATTACGCAGCACCGCCTGCCAGCGCCTTATCCCATTTGCGTAATCCCTGCCCCCCCGGCGGCCCGGCTGGCTGCTGTGCTCCGCAGCCCCGCCGGGATCGGCCCTTTTTGGCTTAATGTCATCCGCACGTGTAATTAGGCAGCCACGGCTGCCATCTGGGCTCTGCCTGCGTGCAGCCCCCGGGCAGGGGCAGGGGCAGCGCCGGCGGGGGGATCGCACCCCTTGTTCGGGGATGGCATCCGTGGCACAGGCCTTGCTGTCGCAATCACCTGCGTGGTGCCGGGGAAAACCTCTCCACCCCTTCCCTGGACTGGGTTCCCTCGCTGGGAATGCTGCAGGTCCTGTGCCCGGGCTCCGGGTGGGCTCAGCCTGGGCAGGAGGGCAGGAGCAGGTCCACAGCTGCTCATTTCCGTGGGCTCTGGCGTGGGCCGGGGTGCCAGGCCGGGGTGCATCAATGACCCTCCAGGCTGGCAGGGAAGGAGCTCGCTCTGCTGAGCCTCCAGCTCTTTGCTCCTGCATCTCCTCCCTGGCTGGCGCTGCCTCCGAACAGACCGCGAAGGCGCGGGCATATGGTAATGCATATTTAACTGGTATTTACATTCAACAGTGTCTCTCTGTAGCTCTGTTTTCCTTCCCAAATGCTCTAATTCCTCCCGGCTCCCAGCTGGGGAGGCCGGGGGAAGGCGGGCACCCTTGGCAGGGTTGAGGGGCTGCGCTGGGCTGGTGCTGCCTGCAGGCTCCTGCTCGGTGTCTCCTCTGCTGGGGCAGCTTTCCTGTCTGGAAGCCAAAAGGCAGAGATCCCAGTCCTAGGCTGGGAGCTCAAACTGTGCTCTGAGGGGAGAGGAAACCGCCCAGAAAGCTGCTTTTTGGGGTAAAATACTTGGTGTTTCCAGGAAAGGTGCGGGAGAAGGCCGTGTTTGGGTCTGCGGAGAGCCAAGTTGGATGTGCCAGGTGTCCTGCCCCAGCCTGGCTTCCCCCTGGGCTCCCACCCGCCCCTGCCCCGTGGGTGAGCATCCTGCTGTGCCAGGAGAGTGCTCCCTGCTTGGCACAGCCGCTGGCACGGGAAGGGCTGGACGTGTCGTGGTGTCTCTCTCCGGCACTTTCACCAATGGCTGAGAAATGTGAAAACCAATTAAGAACAGAGGGGAACTGTTAAGACAAAAAAATAAATAGCTCCTGTTCCAATTGACTTTGCTCCTTAATCCTGGTGCTCGGGAGCTATCGTTATTCCAAACATACCGGCATAATAATTAAACATAATTACTTGTAGGTTCTGGGCCGGTGACTATCTATACTGAACGCTCCTAATGAAATTTCTATTAAGCACACACTGGCTGGTTAATAAATAATAACAAGGCCTCAGTGTCTGGTCAGGGAAGGGCCCTGGTGTGTCCAGGGCACCCGGTGGGGAGAGGGCTGGGAGCGGAGGGGTGTGGAGCAGCATTGCCCGGCTCCATTCCCGTGCCATCCCATGCCCCTTGGAGTGCTGCCGGGAGGTGTAAGAGCCCCGAACACCCTGCAGGGCCTGGCTGCCCCATCCTCACCAGCTGTGGGGGTCCCCACCGGCTCCTGGCCCTTAAAATGCAGCCTGGGGTGACCTGTGAAAGGCCCTTCAGGGTTTCCGGTCTCTCTGTATCGATGGAAAAAGCAAACGCTGGGTAATGAGGACGTTGTCGGAGCTCCAGAGAGAGAAATCACCTGTTTAGCTCAGAACATTTTCCTTGAGAATTAATCCTAATTTAGGATCCAATTATAAACATAGAGGGTAATATAATGGCCTGAAACATTAGTCAAGGCAAATTCTATAATTGATGAGTGCTAATGTGAAACAGTTTGAAAATGAGGACGCATTTTGTTTTTAAATCCTCCCTCCTCCCCCTCCTCTGAGAAATCTGCGGCTTCAGGAGCCGGAGCACTTCAAGAGAACAAAGACCCTTTGAAAGCTCCTTTTTTTCCCCCCTTTCAATGCTTATCTGAAAGGACATCTCTCTCCCCTTAGTTGCTGTAATCATAAAAGCACAGGTGACAAACTGCTCCGTACCAGGCATCATCAATTCCAAGTTGGGGATTTTATAAACACGTTTGTGTCTGTGTGTATGTACACACGCAGCAAAGGCGGCAGCAGCACCGAGGCTCCGTGCCAGCAGATGATTCCTATCAGCCCACCGGGGAAAGCCAGCCAGCAAACTTTTAAGGGACAACTTTCATCTCGGCCTCCCCTGTGGCGGCGATGCTGCCGCGGTGTTCCCGGGGCAGGGGATGGGGTGCCTGGGATCCACCGGATCCCTGGATACGCACGGAGACCTCTCTGCCCTCGCGGTGCTGGCAGTGATGCTTTGCAAACGCTCCACAGGCGGGTTTTGCTGGGCTTGTAAATGCTTTCATCAGTGTTGTGCTTTGTTACTGTGGGAAAGGAAGGTAAATTTAATGTGAGGGCTCAGGATGCCCCCACACCATGTCCCTGGGCAGCCAAGGGACGTAGTTCTGAGTTTCATCAGCCGTATCCTGATTTTTGCCCCTGTCCAGCTTATGCCAACACAGCTCAGAGTTTTCTTGGCTCGAGGTCTTTTCTGTGATCCACAGCTGCAGGTAAATGAGGGCTGCAAAAACCCCTTATGAACGCTGCCCGTAGCACCGAGGCAAAACACCTCCGAAAGACGCTTTGCTCATGGCAGTGGGTGATGGATCTGCAATCCCTGTGCTTAAGGGAAAAAGAAGGGATGCACCCACCCCCAGGCCTGTGAATCCCTTCCCTCCTCACGGCTGGGAATGAGAAGCGGCTTCTTAAACCAGGCTCGGATCCTGAGGTTGCTGCTGGAGCTGCTGTTCCTGGGGAGATTCCTCCCTCTCATCAATGACCCTCTGCGTCAGTGTCCAGCATCCTCCCGGTCCATGGGCAGCATCCCCCGGGGCTGGGCAGCTGATGATGCCTTGCCCGGCTGGTTTCCAAGGTGACAATCTCCTTCCCCAGCCTTTGAACTCCAAGGTGATTTCTTGTCTCTGAACAGCACCTCGGACCCGCTGGCGTTTCCCTGTGCTGTGCCAAGATGGCTCTGCTGCCCGGGCTGTGCTTCTCTGTCTGATCAACAAAGTGTTTGGGGCAGATAAGGCTGGCTCGGGTTGTCACACGCTTAGAGAAATAAATATCTGTCTCTGTAACCAACGTGCTCGGCAGCGTTGAGAAACTTCCTGGGTTTTTCCCACCTGGTGTTTTCCTCCTGCAGCTCAGCCCCGGGTGGGCAGAGGTGAAAGTGGAACGAAATTAAGTTCCCTTGGTGGGTTGGGGGGCTCTGGAAATGGGTGGGGGGAGGCTCTTGGCAGCAGTGGATGGATTGGAAAGGCAGTGGAATGCCACGGGTTGGAATCAAGCTGGGTACCCCGGAGCCTCAGGGGGGCAGTGGGGTGGGGGGAAGCTGTTGCTGGTCCGGGGGTGCAGGGCAGAGCTCTGCCCCTCGCTCCAGCACTCGCAGTCACCTTCCCTCGGGCTTTTATCTCCAATCTTTTGTGAATGATAAAAAGCAAAGGAAAAGAGAAAAATCCGAGGAGGTTGAAAGTCGTCCTTTGAGGACAATTTCATTGTTGCTTCGCCTCTGAGTGGCTGAATCCACTCACAATTCAGTGCCGAGCAAACACCTGAACTGTGTGAGCTCACCCAGCTTTGATCCCAAGCACAAGTGGAACAGCTCACCTGGCCCGCTGTGTCTCTTCTCCCGGGGCTGCCCCCACAGCCCCCCGATATTTGGCGTTGCTGTTTCAGGTTTGTCTGCTGCACTTCCCCTGCGGGTGGGTGCCTGGGGGCTGCTCAGCCCCCACATCCACAGAGAGGGACCAGGGACTTGTGCCACATCCCCGTGGTCTCTCCCATCCCGCTGCCTCCCTGGATTGATAGCGATGCATCCCAACTAGGGGGAGTTTGCCTGGAGCAGAGGGGTGTGATCACACATAATCCAGCAGCTTCTGGATTTCTTGGTTCAAGGACAGGTCTCAGCGTTCTTTTACTTCTCTCTCTGTCTTTTTGTGTCCATCTGTCTGGATTTCTGTAATTCAGTCTCTCCCAGGGCACGTGGGTGCTCTCGGGGAGTATCTGCCTGCGCTGCCCGTCCTCTCTGGGGCTGGTGGACACAGCGCACCTCCCCAAAAACGTCCATCCAGCTCCATCCCCCTCCCAAATCCTAACGGGTGAGGGGAAGCTCTGCCGAGAGACCCCTTCCTGGGGGTTAATTCAGCCTTAATCTCAGGCTCAGCGAGCCAGGGGTCGGCGCTCCTCTTTGCAGGACAAGATAATCTCCTTATCTCCGAGCCCATCGAGCTGCCACAGCCCTTCTGCCTGCGGAGAATTAGTGTGAGCTCTTCGGGATTACACCCCCGACCCTGCCCTCCCGGAGCCCTCCCGGAGCCCTCCCGAGGGAACTGCTGGGGGGAAGCCGTGCCAAGTGCTGAGAGAGTCGAACTGGAAATCCCTCCTCCCGCCCTTCGAGCCGCTTTGTTTCTGTCCCCTTGGGCACACGCGGGGCTCTTTGTGTGTCTGCCCCGGGGATGGAGCACCCCAGGGGGAACTGCAGCTCCCGTTCGAGGGAGGGCTCAGACACGCTCTGTGCCCGGGGTTAGCCTCCAAACCATCCCGCTCTGGGTGTGTCCTGCCTCCGTACCCAAACGGAGGGGATTCCAAATCCTCTCCCTGAAGTTTTGCAGCCCTTGCCTGCGCCGAGGGGGGCTCAGCCCCACCTGCTGTTCCCTGCGCGTTCCCCTGGCAGCCCCCGGTGTGCAGCACCTCGCGGCGCCGGAGCATTCCACGCTGAGGGGGGCTTTTGGCTCCGGCTCAGGGTGTCAAGAGCCTCAGCTAATCCAGGGAAGCATCCAAACAGACTGCCCGAGGCGCCAGCCAGCCCGTGCTGCGGGGCTGCCATTTCATCTCCGTGCTTCTGGTACTTCAGCCTCAGCGAGATGCTGGCCAAAAGCACGGCTTTGGGGGAGGATGCTCAGAAAACCCTCCTTTGGAGCCAGGGGGAGCTTGGAGGAGGGGAGGGGATGCAGGAAGGGGTCAGGCAGGGCTCGGGCAAGGGATGCTGGTGCAGGGGTGGTGGCAGGCGAAGTTGCCTGCGCCGCAGGGAACCCTCGCAGCACACGGTGATTGCTGCGGTGTCAACATTTCCCCTTCCCCCTGCGTGACATCCCTTTGTGAGCCGGCTTCAAAGACACCTCTCCCCCTTCCCCTCCTCGAGGAAGGTGTGTATGAAACTTTAATTACAGAAGCAGTGTTTAAAGGGATGGTTACACCTGCTGAACAGACAGCGCTCGCAGGAGCGACAGGAGCACGCGGGGAAACATCAGGGTGACAAAACTTCGCCGGCGCGATCCCGGCGTGTCAGCTCCCTCGGCATCCCGTTTGTGAGGGAGATCGGGCCGTGCCCTCTGATAAATGTTTAAGTGAGGCGCTCAGACAAGTCAGATGTGGAGGCAGGAACTGATTTATCCCTCTGAAGCAAAGTGTCCTGGCACAGCTGCCAATAATCCTGCGGATGACAAACTCCCGTTCCCGAGCGAGCATCGCTCTGCTCTGTGCTGGGGACACAGGAGGGGACGAGCCAGCGCTGGGCTTCAATTGCTGCTCCAAGGCCACAAGCCTGTGCTTTCAGGGGCTGGCTTTTGGGGTGCTCTCACGTGCTGGTTCCCCTCTCCCTGTTTTCCCTGCATCGCCAGACCCTGGGGTGCAGGCTGGGGCCTCCTGCCTGGCTTTGGCAGGTGTTTACTTTGCAAAAAAGGAGGATTTTACACACCAGGAGAGCAAGGGACGAGGTGGGGAGTGACTGGCCCAAGGTGACTTGGGGAGCCGGTGGTGGCTGGGGCTGTTTGTGCCTCTCCCGTGGTTGGTGCCCTGGCACTGCGAGCCCTGGAATGGCTGGCAGGGCTGGCACCGGGCTCGGCTTTGTGGTGCACAAAGTGACATTCGAGGACAACGTGGCAACTTATTGCTGAGCAGAGGAGAATAAATCTGCAGCGTTGGGGTGGAGGCACAGCGCTGTAAAGCAAAGAGCCAATATAACAGTCTACATAACACCATTAGTCTGGGAGCGAGGTAGTTGATATAGAAGGAGAGATGGCATGAGCCAACAGGTCCCCACTTTATTTTTTTCCCCGTGTTTAATACAGTGTTCTGGAGCTGCTCTCCATGCTCAGCGTGTTTTATTGTTTTGCTCACCCTGAAAGAGGAACTGCTGGGGCTTTGATAAATGGATGGAAGCGCTGGGCTGGCTGTCGCTGCAGTTTCTCTGGGTGTTCCGACCCACAGGGCTGGTCCCTGGGCATCCTGGGCCTCTCCCTTCTGCTCCTCTGTCCAGTGCTCATCCTGAATTGTGTTGGCACCTGGGATGGCATTTGGAGCCTGCCCAGAATTCTGAGTTAATTCAGTTACTGGTTTTGTGGATGAAAGGGAGCTGGGGGACTGCGGAGGGGACCAGGGGTAGCAGAAGCATCCACTCCCCTGGAAGGGACGTGGAGCCCTGATTCTCCTCCCTCGGTGCTGGACCCAGGGCTGGATCTGTCTGGGTGCCCTTGGCTCAGTCTCCCCATTAGCACCTTGCCCCTCCGAAATGCCTGACAGGCGCTGCTGGAATCCGAAGGATGGTGAGGGACCCTGGAGTATCCCCGGGCTCTCCCCTGCTCTTCCCCAGCTCGGTGTGGGCTCTGATCCCTGGGATGTATCCGGGCTCGGCCAAGGGTTCAGCGTCACCGGAGCGCGGGGCCAGCGGGAACGGGAAGGTTTGCAGAAGTGGCTGAGCAAACCCCGCAAGAAGGAGCTGGGGAAAGGCGCTACCGACTGAGAAAGCAATTTTGGAAGACAAATGTAATCTGCGGATCTGAATATCCACAAGTGAAATAGGGGGGAAGATAAAAGGAGCAAGAAGTCAGGGAATCCAAGCAGCGCCGGGTGCACTTCAAAGGGGAAGGGAGCTGGCTTATAGATTTACCGCCAGTCGCGGCTGTGCCGGCGCGGAGCGGGGAGCCAGCATGGGAGAGAGCCGGGCATGCAGAGGAAAGGGAATTTTAAAAGCAAAATTTCAGACGCCTGTTTCCCCCTGGGTGAAATTACACAGAGAAATATTCTGGCAAAATACGAAAGGGACCGAGATGAAAGCAGAGCCCAGAATATACATTGCAAATGGCATCTGTCCGGGAGGGACAGCGGAGCCCGCGCCGGAGGGGGGGCCGTGCTCCGGGGGCCAGAGCCTGCGTTTCCAGAGCTGGCTGGAGGTGTGGAGGCCCAGGGGGGCATCACCTGTGCTCAGGTGCTGTGGGAGAGCTGATAACTTGCTCGTTAGACCCCCGCAGCTTCTCCTGGGGCTCTGAGGGTATTGGTTAGAGCTGGACAAACCCCACAAAAATGTTCTGGGGGTGCTGGTGTGATGAATCCGGGGTGCGGGAGGATTTGCTGGTCTCGAGAGGGCTGGGCCATGGCAGTGCCAGGGAATTCAACCCTCCTGGCTGCAAGGGGCATGGGCGGGGTGGGGCTGCCGGTGCCCTGCGTGATGCCCCCAGTGAGGACGGATGGGGACAGTGGGGACCGGCTCTCTGGAGCCTGACCCGCCCAGTGTGAGTGCCCAGGCGAGGGAGGGCTCGGAGCAGAAAAGCCGGGAGCGGGTGGAGAGCAGGAACAAAGGCACCCCAGTGGCTCGGGAAAGGTTGCCTTTGCTTGCGGCTGAAAGCGCCGGGCAATAATAATCAAGATTTATCGCTCGGCAATCACCATAGCAACATCAAAACACAAGTGGGAGAGAGATGCTCCCCGGGGGGCTCCCTGCATCTCCTCCTGCCGTTGCTCAGCCCCAACCAGGAGGAAGCGGAGCCTGGCGGGAAGGGAAGCTGGGTTCGATGGTGGAGGAAGGAGCTCTCCCCGCCGCCATTGAGCCCTGTCTTGCAGCACAGTACCCGAGACGAGGGTCCCTCCCTGCAGGGCCAGATCCAGGGGCCCTGCTCCGTTCCCATCCGAGGGTGCCGGCTGCTCCTTGGGATGCTGCTGTCCCTTGCCACCTCCTTTTTGGGTGCCAGCCAACTGCTGGGTGCAAACTGTGTGTGGAAAGAGGAAAATGCTGGATTTCCTGCTCTGGTGTTGATGGCTCCTTGTGCTGCTCCAGAGGAGGATGCAGGCTCCTGCCTGGCACTGGGACTGGCACCAGCATGTCCTGCTGCCACTGGGCAGCTCTGAAACGAGGAGCACTCGCCTTGCTGGCACCATCTCCAGCCCTGTCTCTGCTACCAGAGCTGCTAAGCCTCCATAAATATGCTTTTATTAATCAAGCAGTGTTTGTTTAGCATAAACCAACTCCCCTGCTAAATGGCTGCAGGAGCAGCGCGTGGTTCACAGCCATGACTCAGGGCTGCCAGCACCGGCTCCACAGGGCTGGGAGGGCATCATCCATCTCTGCTCCTCGCTGCCAGCTGCCTCTGGAGCCTTGGGCACAGCGGGCTGGCTCCATCCCGGCTGCTCCCTTTGGGTCTGGGTGCTGGGAAACGCTCTCCAGGGCTGTGCTCCCTCCCCGGGCACGTGCTGAGAGCGGGATCCATGCTGTGAGCACGTCCCTGCTGGTGTGAAGGCGGTGACCGAGCCCCCACCACTCGCATCCCCTCTGGTCCCCAAGGGGCACGGCCACAGCCGGCCTGACAGACCCCGAGCCTGGGGGTGTCCCTGCACGAGAGGGAGCAGCCATGGGCAGGCCCCTTCTCCGGGGAGAGCACGGGAAGGAGGGACCCTCTGCAGGGGCTGCTGCTTTTGCCCTGTTTGGGAGCTTATGGAGAGATTGGAACGGGGGGAAAAGCAGCTTCTGCCTTTGAAGGGGCAGCCAGGCGATATCTGCTGGAAGAGGAGCTGCAGGCTGCTGGCTCCTCCGCTTGCTGATCCAGTGCCAGGTTGCAGGGGCTGAAGCAGCCTGTGGAGTTAGCAAAATCCTTTATTTTACATTTGATATCTTGTTCAGATCAATAAGGATTCCTTGAGCAATTCGGGGGCTTGTAGTCTCCTGATTAGCTGTCCCTTTATCCAGTTAGATTTTTCTTATCTAGAGTAATTGTTGTTCCAGAGAACATCTACGGCTGCAACATGACCTTACCAGCAAGGGTACGGCTCCCCGAGAAATACAGCTCCCCACGCCGGGCCCTCCCTGCCAGCCCCTCCGCCTTATCTCCCTATAAATTGTTGCTGCGAGCTTTTGTTGCCTTCCCAAGGTGAGCCGGGGCGATCCGGAAGGCAAATAAATAAATCTCCATTGCTGAAAGGCCCCGGCGGTGGCCGTGGGGAGGAGGAGGAGGAGGAGGAGGGATGTTTGCTGCGGCCGCTGGTGTCCTGCAGGCTCTCTCCAGCAGATCTCTTGTCCGATGGACTTTGACAGGAGTTTTTTATTAACCACTGTGGCTCCTCCATCTATTCCCAGCCCCGGCATCTTCGGTGGGTTTGTGCTCCAGCCTCAGATTGGAAATAAATTGATGGCTAAAATAAAACCCCTCTCCAGATGGGAGGGTGATGGATGAGGGAGGAGAAGGGGATGCAGGGAGGTTGCTCTTTTCTTGGGTTGCTGTTGAACATCTTGGTTTTGTCTTTGGTGGTGCTGTCAAGGGATACTCCTGGGTGCTTGGAACTGCCCCTTGCCAGAGGGGGAATGTGGTGTCCTGGGTCTTCCTCTGGGATTTCATCTCTCCCTCTCATTTTCCCCGAATAGTTAATGGAAACTAATGCAGGGCTGACACTGAAGCAGAGCTCGACACCAGCCCCTCAAATGCCACCTGACACCGGCAGTTCCTGGGAAACAAACAACTCCATTAAATTCCCTGCGTGCGGGAGCCGCTCCGGAGAGGCCGTCTCCATGGAGCACCTGCCTGCTGCTCCTCTTTGTGTTCGCCGGGAGAATCAGAGCCACAGGTTTTTTCTGTGGGATGCCCGGCTCCTGAGTCCTGTCCTGCCCACACCCCTGGGGATGCAGCTGGGCAGCTTTTCCCGGAATAAATGACAAGGAGCCAGGGACAGAGATGAGGTGTGCTCTGGAAAGCAGCTGGTGGCCGAAGGTGTGGGCGACCGGGTGTTTTTCCAAACACCTGGCAAATGAGCTCCCCGCTGGCTCTGGGGAGGATCAACGCTGCTGAGACCGAACGTGGCAAATGGCCTCGGCCGAGATGATGCGGAGGGAAAAATTGTCAACCCCCCCAAATGCTTCAGCATTTCCAAAATAGACCTGAGTGCCTCCGGGTCCTGACTCTGCTCCGGTGCGATCCTGCGGGACCAGCACTGAGGGAGGGAGGAACGGACAGGGACGGTCAGGGGGGTGGCACGAGCTGGAAATGCCAAGTGGGCTCAGGGACAAGGACAGGCACCAGCTGTGCCCTGGCTGCCACGGCAGAGCCGTGCCCAAGGAGGGCCCTCACCAAGCTGTCACCAAACCTCCCTGCGGGCACATCTCGGCGTGCCGGTGGCAGCTGCCAGGATGCACCTCCCGCATCCTCGGAAGCACCCAGAAAAGTCAGCCTTGTTTATTTATCATTTCTTCCTTGCCTCTCGCTCCCTGCTGTGTGCAAATTGCCTGGCGACTCTGGAGAGCCCTGATGGTGTTTAGGCGCCGTTCGAGCCCTTTTTCTGCTTGGCCGAGGGTGAGAGCACAGGGCTGATGGGACCACGGCGGCATCCCCGGTCCCCGCAGCATCCCCCGGTCCCCGCAGCATCCCCCGGTCCCCGCAGCGTCCCGGCGCTGCCGCTGGGAGCCATGAGGGGGAGCTCAGCCCATTCCTTCCCTTCTCCTCGGCTGCGTGCAGGGCTGGGCTGGCTTTGCCGAGGGTACCGGAGGCACCGGGGAGCCCCCTCGCTGCGCTCCCCGCAGCCTGTCCCCTCCTGGGGACACCAGGAGGGTGTTTCAGGTGTGAAACACCCCCTGTGCGTGTGCCCGGTGGGAGGGCAGGAGCCTGGGCGAGGCAGGACTGCTGCCCCTGGGGAGCCACCCGCAGCATCCTCATCCTCATCCTCGCCTCTGCCCCTGCGCCGGGTGTTTCCCTGTGGGCCGCACTGGAGTGTCCCAGCTCCTGTGGGTGTTCCGAGGTGGCACCCCTGGCACCCTAGTGCCCACCTGCCCGGTGAGGGGGCACAGCTGGGCTGAAGGAGCCCCTCGGGATCTCACCCAGGGGTACAGGGAGATCCCCGATTTGCAAGGGGTCATCCCCTGGTCACTCCTGGCTGACCCCAACTCCTGTCAGAAAGAGCAGAAAGGGCAGAAAATAGGGGAGGTTTTCTGTATTTCAATTTTCTGAAAAAAAGAGAGAAATCCCATCCTATGTCTGCAATTATTTTATTATGCAGCACTAATGAAAAATACACTTGAACATCTAAAAAAGGCCTATGGTAAAGAGTTACTTAATGGAATAAATCACTCTAAATTAAGCAATTATCCCTTTGATTTTTTTTTTTTTTAAAACACCAATTGGCCAAAGGTGCTTCAGTTGTGTGAGATGACGGCTGTGGGCACAGCGAGGGCACATCTCCAGGTACAGCCACAGCCCAGGGCTGCTCCAAACCAGGGCTGGGTGTGCTGGGAGCCCCCTGTGATGCTGCAGAGCTGAGGGTGCGTGGCTGGGCATGGATGGGATGAGGGATGCAGGACACAGGGTCCATCCCAGGCCCCTCTGCACAGCGAGGTCCTTGCTGGCAGCTTGTGCCAAGCCTGTGG
Source organism: Mohoua ochrocephala (assembly GCA_013398855.1). Taxonomy (NCBI): domain Eukaryota; kingdom Metazoa; phylum Chordata; class Aves; order Passeriformes; family Acanthizidae; genus Mohoua; species Mohoua ochrocephala. Next base: position 57,707 of record VZTA01004126.1, read on the forward strand.
AGCCTCTTCCCACCACAGCTCAGGCAGCTGATGCAGGCAAGGGAGGGAGAGAGGCAGTAAATAAATAAGCTGAATAAATAGCTGGGCTCTTCAAGGGGGAAATCATGGCTGTAAAGTAGGCAGGGATTATCTTCTGATCCCAGGAACTGAGCTTCGTAAATATGACCAGGCTAATGTGCCCCGGGGCGAGGGGACAGCTCTGCAGGGCCAGGCACGGGGGTTTGCCCTGGGCAGGGGTGTTCCCACCCAGGCTCCTCCTCGGGAGAAGCCATCCCCGTGTGGGCTCTCAGCCAGCCCTTGGGAACAGCAAACAGCGAGTGCTGGATGGCTGTGCCATTGGCACCCGCTCCCAGTCCCAGCTCTGCCCCCGGCACCCAGCCCCATCCCCGCCGCCTCCACCCTCCCCGGCTTATTTGTTAAATATCCTGTAATTACAGAGAAATAAAAGGCTCCTACAGATTAGGGGGTAATTATACTTAATAGGAACAGAATGAATATTCCTGGTTAACCATTTGGGCTTGGGAGGCAGATGGCACATAACCCCGTGCTTCCCTCGGAGCGTGGCAGCCCTGGCAGCGCGCTCATTCACCAGTTGCTCTCTGGCTCGGGACCAAAGGCATTAATTGGTTAATCACCCCTGGTGGCTTCGCTGCTGATTGACCCGGCCTTGTCCTGGAGGTGGGGTTCCTCGGCCGGTCTGGGGAGGCACTTTGGGTGCCTGGGCCGGTGGGTGCGTGCCCCGCCCCGCTGTTCCTGGGGTCGGGAGCTCTGGCGTTGCCCCTGCCGGAGGGGCACACCCCGCCTCGGTCAGAGGCAGGGGCTGCTGGGGGCAGCGTGACCATAACTGCTGGGAATGCTGCGCACGGGCAGTCGCTCCCATCCAGCCCCATCGAAGATGAAGAGGCTCCCTTAATCCTGAGATCCTTCTGCTACCGGTGTGACGAGGCGCTGCTGGCACACGGCCTGGGCACGCGGCGCTCGTGGCGATCTGTGTTTTGTCATCTCTGGCACAACGGCGAAACCCCGGAGAGAGGTGGCTGCTGTGTGGGCAGGAGGTGACAGCACCCGAGGTTCTCCTGTCCAGGGTTTGGGGAAGAGCTGCCCCTCAGCCTCTGGGCGGGGTGCAGCCCTTGGGGCTTGGGCAGCCTCTTCCCGGAGGCACCTGGGCAAGATTTGTGGCTGCTGTTGGCCGCCCCTTTGAACACGGGCATTATGGTGTGTTCAAATAACATTAATAAATACAGCAGCAGCCACAGGGAGAGCTTGGTATTTACTGTAAATTCAGAATCTAAACAGAGACATCGTTTTGTCTTCTACAGTTTAACACCATTCATAATTCCGTGTTTTAACAGACTTCCCCCGGGGCCCCGAGATGCCTTTTTTATTTGAGGCTATTCCCAATTACCCGCTGTGCCTCTCCGGAGCTGGCTGCTGCTTAAACACACGCAGGGCTGCCGGGGCTGAGCCGCAGACGCTGTGTTGTCACCCGGGGCCCTGTTCTCCCGTCCCCTTCACGAGACCCTTGAACCCCTGCACCGGTGGGAATTCACCGGTGCTGCTGCGGGGGTCCTGTGCACGGGGCTCTCCTCTGTGTGTACACAAATAAATACATAAAAATATCAATATATAGAGGTATGATTCATCACAGTGACCATGGAGCCACTCTCCTCCTTTGAGGGGGTTGGCAGAGCAGAGCACTCGTGTCCCCTCTTTTCTCATTTGGGGCTGCCCCCCCCAAACCTGCAGCTTCTTACCCCCCAAATAAAAAAATCTCTGTGAAAAATTAATTTAGCCAGGACTAATCAAATTGTGCTGGGCAGCTGCTGTCATTTATTCCCCACAGGGCGTGTGTGGCCCCGTGGTGCTCCGTGAAAGGCGAAAACAAACCTGGGAATGAGCCGTGCTTGGTCCTTCCCGGCTCGGAGCAGCCGGGTCGGCACCAGCCCTCCCTCCTGGGGCCCGGCTTGGTTTTGAACTGCCAGGGATGAATTTATCGGGGTCTTTGCCATTTACCTGCTCTTCCTGGAGAATGAATTAGTGGGCCTGGAAAGGGAGGTGGCTGCAGGTGGACAGAAGGCAGATCCCGGGGGAGCTCTTGCGAATGGAGCGATGTGGGTTTGGACAAGTGTATCATTTCGGGCTGTCGGTGCTTCCAGCCCTCCCGAGGTGGGGATGCTCTGGGAGAGCCTCACTCTGCTGTGGGGCTGCCAGGAGCTTCTGTCCTTGCTGGGGCAGAAATCCCCCTCCTCTCCATCGTTATCCAGCCCGCCACCCTTCCCTCAGCTCCCAGCTCCGGAGTTCAGCATCCGGTGGATGAGCCAAGCGCCTGCTCTGCCTCCCTCTCTCTCTTTTGCACATCTGGGGGAACTCCATGGGTTTTGCTGGGGAAACCCCTCGGCCTCCTCCCGGCCCCCCATCCCAGCAGTTCCAGGGCTCCGTGTGGGAGAAGGAAGGTTTCGCCACCTAATAAATTTAGATTTAATTTGCAAGTGAAAAAGAGCGTTTTCTTTTGTAGCTGATGCTGCAGCCCAAATGTCTGAGCTTCTAGGGTTTAAGTCTAATTAACTGCATTTCACAGCTTATTTAAAGAAAAGAATGGAGGCATTAAAATTGTAAAATCTAATTTTTAAGTAAATCTTTCAGCACAAAATGAATGTCGCAGTCTCCCAGCCGCCTTGGCAATATATCTCTTGTCTTCAAATTTCAACATGAGCTTTTGCAAACATGAAATTATTCATTAGACCGTCTGGTAAAAGGATAAATAAGTGTCGCTTCACATCCAAGATCTCCCGGTTTTCCATTTAGCAAAAGATTGGCTTATTCAGGATGATGCCGAGAGGCCGATGGGATCCGGGAGGCGGCAGGGAAAGGAGAACCCAGTGGCCGGGTGCTCTGCATGGACTCTGCTGTGCCATTGGGAGGAGTGGGTAGTGAATCTCCCTGGAATTTTGTCCATTTCCCTGGAATTTTGTCCATTTCCCTGGAATTTTGTCCCCTTTGTTTGGCCTGGTCCATTAAAGCCAGCGTCGCAGCCGGCAGCCCTGGCCCCGGCTGTCCCCTTCCACACTCCTCACACCATTAAAGGGAGCTTGTTTCTGCCCTCCTTAAAAAGGAATGGATTTTATGGAATTGAAACTATTATTTTAACAACTCCATATTTTTTATCACTTTTAAAAACCCCAGCGATTCGTCTTTTGCTTGATTAAAGTCACAATTAACCGTGGGAGCGAGGTGTTCAATGCTAATGCTGGTCCTGGCTGGATGCTGAGGCTCAGTCTCGGTGCTCCCGCTCCCTCCCTGCCCCGGGCAGAGGTGGGATGTGCCTCGGGAGCTGGCAGGAGGGTCGGCGCTGCCAGCCCAGCCCCGGGGTGTGCCGGTGCCAAACTGCGCCGTAATTAACAGCGGGGATGCGGAACGCAGGGGAGAAGTAATTAACAGCTGAGGAATGGATGGGAAAATGATGCTCATTAGCACACCCCACGATCCCGGGCTGGAAATGGGATGTGAGGATGTGAGGTGTGGATTGACAGCGCCGGACACGGTGCCGAAGTCGAGCAGCGCTGGGCTCTGTGGGGTTTGGGGGCACAGGGAAAGGCGTCCCCACTTCCCCTCCCTTACCCACATCCCGGAACGCGGCAGCACCAGCCAGAGGCTGCTCCACTGTGGGTTTGGACAAGTGTAACCCTTTGGAGCGTCTGGAGATGGCCTGGAGATGGATGAGCTGTGTCTGTGAGAGCAGTGGTGACACAGTGTCCCCTCTCCAGGTGACAGCCTCATCTCCTGCCCTGCGCTGTGGGACAGCCTGGAGCTGCCTCCTGGATGTGGGGGCATTCCGGGAAATAACGACCCACACAGGGGCCGGCCTCAACTGAAACACCCCGAAATGACCGATGAAGTGGAACGTTTCTGGTTTAGTTTCGTTTTGCGCCAGCATCACACAAATGGAAACAGAGGAGTGGCTGGAATCTTGTTCCAAGCCAGGGAATTGAGATCCAGTGGTCAACATCAGTCCTGAATCCAACTCGTTCCTGCCCTGCTGGGTGCTGAGGGCTCCCTAGAGGGATGGGTCCTCCAGAATGGGGACACGGGGGGCCCTAGGGGGGTGTTTGCCTCCAACAGAGTGAGGTCTGAGCTGATCCTGGAAAGCAGAAGCTGATTTTTCCCTCAGCCAGGGCAGTTCCATCTGATGTCCGTCCATCTTGTGCCTCTGAGCAGGGCAAAATCCTGCCAGGATGGAGACAGGGGCGGGAGCAGTGCTTTGGGTATCTCCTTGCAGTGCTGCTATTTCTTGTTGGTTTTTAATTCTGAATTACAATGCGCTTCTGCAGGCTCTACTGTATCCCCGGAATCACGCTCTGTGCTAAATCAGTCTGTGGCAATCAATGCTTTTCTAATGAATTCTGAATTCCTGATGTCAGGACATTGTGCTGCTGCTTGTTTTCTCCCTGCCCTTCTTTTTCCTCTGCGTTATTTCTGTGAGCTGCATAACACAAATTCCATCCGTATGTGTGTATATATATATATATATGTATATGTGTGTGTGTGTGTATATATATATATATATATAAAATTTTTTCCCTTCCTCCCCTCTGCAGACCTCATTGGCAAAGTTAATGGTGTGTTTCTGGAGTAATTAGAATGATTTAAATGGCCTCATAACAAAGTTCTCCTGCAGGAGCAGAGGCTTCTCACCCTCTGTATCTGTCATATCTGGGCTGGGAGCGGTGGTGGAGGGAAAGTGTGGTAGGAAATGGAGGGGAGCAGCCCCCCAGCCTAGAGATCTGAGTGTGGACACGTGGGAATTAATTATTCATGGCCGGCAGCTCGGCAGGGTTTGTTTGTACACCTGGAAATCAGTGGCAGCGAGGGGGTGGCTCTTGCGGCAGTGACCCCTCTGTCCCCTCCCCTGGAGCTGGCACAGGTGGGGAGCAGTGCTGTGCTCCCTCTCTCCAGGCCTGCCTGGGGATCTCTGGGTGGGAGGATCCTTGCCAGCACCAGAAGATTCAGGAATATCTGAAGGCTGAGGTTTTTGGTTGCAGGAAGGTGCTGGCTCTGCAGCCAGCGGTGCCTTTTGAAGCCATTGCTGCCTCCGGCCGTTCGTTGTCCCCCTCCTGCCGAGTCCCCAGGAGCAATCCCACACCTGCTCTGGCCAAAGCCAGCCCAGGCCACCCAAAGGGTGGGATGTGTGAGGAGGAACCCATCCCCACGGATACTCCCAGGCCCTGTACATCCAACACCTGTATTTTGGCCCCAAGGGATGCTCTTGCCATGGCAACCGCTCCGGCGGTCCGGCGGTCCAGCGTCCCTGATGCCGACGGAAGGAGCGGCACCGGGATGCATCCCAGTGTCCTGCGTGGCCACACTGGGATGGAGTCTGCCTTTGGAGTCTCCTCTTGCGCTACCAACAGCGCCTCAGAAATTAAGAATCAATCCGATTATTCAAGCCCATAAACAACATCATAAAAATAACATCAATTTGCACAGAAAGGCGCTGCATTAATGCGCCGAAATAATGATGCACTTTTACAACATAAATTTACAATCAATCTTGCTTTTAACACCGTGAAACAACAGTTGGAGGAGGATCAATCCTTCGCCTGAATTAGACGCTTGAGTCAGAGATGCTTCGGGGGTTATTTTTGGAAGCTTTTAGCACCGGCTCTGGCAGGGCTGTCGCTGTCGGCTCCGTGTGCGACAGCGGCTCCCGCAGCACCCGGCGCTCGCGGCGGGACACCGGGAGGTCGCAGCGGGAGCTGTGCGGGCTCTGCCTGCCTTTGCCTTTCCCCGGAGCGCCGGGCTGGGAGCGGGGCGTGCCGCGGGAAGGGGAACGGGGAGATGCGGAGCTGCCGAGAGCGGGCTGGGCCGTGGCGGCTTCGCTCCTGCGGGCTCCAGTCCCCACCTGGGGGTGCCAATATGGGGGACCCGTCCCTGGGGCAGGGAGGGAGCGTGTCTGACTCTCCTGGTGCTGCAGAGCGGCCCCAGCCTGGGTACCTCGTGTCCCAGGAAAGCACATTTACCTGAATAAAGCCAGACAACTGCAACTCCACGTGCCAGCCTTCCCAAAAAACATCCCTCTCATTTTTCCCACTTCCTCTGTCCTGGAAAACGCAGCAGGGGGCTCAGCAGTGACCACTGCTGCTGCTTCCCAGAGCTGCATCCCAGCCAGGTGCTTTTTCCAAGCACCTTCCCAGTAAAGGCTCAGACTGTCTGGACCCCAGATCCCCAGGCCCTGTTGCTACAGCTCTTTAGCACGGCTTTCTATTTTTATTATTTTTACTTATAAATGGGCCCCAAAATGAAATCTCTGCTTATGGAGAGATTGATTAGTGAACCAACTCAATTATGTCTTTAGCCGAGAGCTATATTAAGTAATGCAGCAAAATTATTGCCGTGTGCAGATCCATTTTGTTAAGCAGCTGTTCGCTGGCCCGAGGAGGAGAAGATGGAGGTTAAAATGTTTTTGTGGTTCTGGAGACACCCAGGGACCCCAAAGCCATGGGGCGGCCAATCCCAAGGCAGGCAAGGGGACAGTGTGAGCCCAGGCTCCTCTGCTGAGCTGGGATTGCTTCCCGAGGGACCCCAGCCCTAAGGCCCGGCTGTCCCACTGCGCCTCTCCAGCTGTGAGCCTCTTGTAATTCCCTGGTTTTGGTGCCTGCCTGGCTCTGCCACAGCAAAGGGTGCACGGAGCCACAGCTCTGGAAGGGATGGAGCAGCAGAATGAGCATCTTTTACGTGTCGCTTCCTGGCTGCCGTCATCAGCACCGCTGTTCCTTGGCGTGGATTCCCTTCCCTTCCCTCGCCTCGTGGTGCTCCTGTGCCCGCTCCGGACACTCGGCGCGGGGTTTACGGCAGGCTGCTGCCAGCACGCCATAAATAAGAGCTGGGAGGCATTTACATACTCGTGTCCTGGTTTATAAACAGCAAGGATGGGGAATGCTCCTGGGTGAGCGGCGGCGGCGGCAGAGCCCAGGGCAGGCTCCGGCAGCCCCGGCTTTCCTGTTAAAACATTAACGGCTCCCAGGGAGCTCCGGCAGCTCCAGCAGGGTCCTCTCCCTAGTTAAGAGGAAGCCGCACTCATCTTCTGATTCCGAGTGTCTTTTAGAATACAATTAACTTCCACGCCGCGTTTGTGCTTCCCAAACCTAATTTAGTCCTACAAGGACAAGGGTGTTCCTGCCGGGAACAGGTACCTACAAACGCAGGAGGATCCGGGTCAGGCCTGGGCACAATTAAAGATGTATTCCCTGTGTTCAGGAGCTTTCCTGCACGCTGCTCCGCCTGCAGGTGCAATCCCAAATGCCACGGCAGGGAGAGGGGAAAGGGCTGCCTGCTCCCGTGAGGAGCTTTCTGTGCCAGGCCGGAGACCCCTTGGTGCTCCCACCACAGGCGAGGCTGGAGCAGCCACCTTCCAGAGAGCCTGGAACGTGAAACAGGAAAAGCTCAGTGCCGTTCCTAATGCCCTCCGAGAGTCTCCCAATGAGCATCGTGTCATTCACAAGCAGATGCCACCAAGGGCCTCCCCTGGACCAGGAGAACGCACACTGCGAGCTCACAAGCCCCCTATTCCCAGCGTCCGTGGGGAGAAGCCAGCTGGATGGGAAAGCCTGTCAGCAATGCGGAGCATTTCCCAGGATTTCCTCCCCTCACTGAGCTCCTGGGTGTTGATCCTCATCCTCCGGAGGAAGGCGGGGAAGAGGAGCAGCCTGCTGGGATGTTCAGAGGGAAGGATGCCAGGGTCTGGCTGCCCTGCCAGTGAGGAGTGTGAAACGAGGGATCCGTATACCTGCTCCATGGGATTTCTCCCAAGCGACACCTAAATTTGGGAATTTCCTCCCCAAATTTCTCACGGCACCAGTTTTCCCGCAGCGTGCGGATCCCCGGAGCCAGCCCACCCTAACCCCCGCCGTGCGTCCCTCTGGCTCTGCAGGGTTGTGCGAGGGGCCCCTCGTTACAGCCCCTCGTAAAAGTGCCCGACGGCTCATTATGACCCGCAGGCTCGGGTGAAATAATGAGTTTTCATTGCCGTGCCATAAACTTTATGGAAGTTATAAAGGAATGGAGCTCCGCGCCGGCGCGCGCCGGCACCGGGGAAGTGCAGGGGGGGCGGGGGGCTCGGGCTTCGGGCCCTCCGGCAGTGATTGATTGATTAGGGCAGGGGTGGTAGAGGGTGCTGAGCAAGGTTTTCCCCTGGCTGGGGCAGGAGGGCTCGGGGGATGTGTGGGGCTGTGCGGGGCTGAGAGGGACACGGACACGTGCGGGGAGAGTCCCTGAATGAAAGCCCAGCCCAGCCCCCTTCCAGCTGCACACGAGGGTCACACGTTTTATTGACTGTGGCACCGTTCCATCTGTTCCAGCCTGACATTGCGGGTCCTTCCTCCTCCTCCTCCTCCTCCTCAAAGCTTTGGTTTTACGGCAGCTCAGCTCCCCAAAGGCAGCTTTTCCAAACCTCTAGAGGATTTCTTTCCCTGCTTAAGCTTAAAGCTCATCCTGTTCCAAACCCCTGCCATGGGCAGGGACACCTTCCAGCAGACCAGATTGCTCCATCCAGTCTGTCCTTGGACACTTCCAGGGGCAGCCACAGCTTCTCTGGGCAGCCTGTGCCAGGCCCTCCCCACCCTCACAGGGCAGAATTTCTTCCCAACATCCCACCTAACCCTGCCCTCCGGCAGTGGGAAGCCATTCCCTGTGACCTGTCACTGCAGTTCCTGATGAATCCTTCCCATGAAATCCATCCCTGGGAGAACCTGACTCCCTGTTCCTGTGGGCCCAGGCTGTGGCACTGACCCGGTGCTCTCAGCATCCCCGGGATTGCCCCGCGGGCAGAGGGACAGCCCCGGCTCAGCAGCACGGCCCCGAGAGCTGCAAAGTGCGCTATTAAATATTTAATTCAACTTAACAAGTCAATAGAGTCGGTGCTATCGGAGGGTCCGGGGCTCGCTCCCAGCCTGCTCTGATTAACAAAGCACCTGGGCAGGCAGGATCTGCTGATCCAGTCAGCCAGGGCTGTTACACAGCGCTCGATGCCGCCGGAGAGGCAGCATTAACTGGGAAGCATCGATTTCGACATTAGCCGGCTTTTACATTCGAAAGCAGACGATGCAAGGACCTTCAATTATCTTCAAAGCAACTGAAGGGAAGGAAATTGGTCTTAGATGTGGTAAATAGACTCCACAAACTCTACTGAAGCATGCAAAGATGTACACAAGGGAATTACAGATCCTCGCCTAACTGGCTGGAGTTTACTCAAAAATGTGATTGGAATTCTCCGGATTTCACGGGAGGATGTTTTGGCGCTAATCTGATCTGGGGCCTTGTTAATCTGATCGGGATTATTGCTGCAGGAAGCAATCCCCACCTGGCGTTTCCCGAGGGTCAGGCCCTGCGGGAGAGTGCCTGGAAAGAGAGATTTCCTCCCGGAATAACTCTGTGAGTTATTGCCACTCAGCTCACCTGGTCTGGGCCTGGTTTGGCTTTTGGGGAGATTTTTGGTAGTTTTTTTCCTGCTATCCTATTAACTGCCTGCACGTGTCGGACCAGATTTTCCCAAGAGCACCGGAGCAGCGAGGGAATTTTCCTTTGGCTCCTGAATAACCCGTACATCCCTGCGGGTGCTGTGCACACAGAAAGTTCCGTCCCAGCTTCTCCGGAGCCTGGTGGCCCCTGTAGGGCAGGGCTCCCCATTCCCGAGGGGAATCACTGCGCCGTGGGAGGATCACCCTGAGCTTCCCAGCCCCTTGGCGCTGCCATCCCACCCAGGGATTCCTTGGCACAGCTCTCCATCCGTTTGGCACGGGGCTGCTGGGCCCAGGGCAGGGATCCCAGTTGGGCTCCCGGCTGTGCCGCCTCACCCGCTCAGTCGGGGCCTCGTGTAAAGCACGTAAAGCAGCATTTTTCCACTCACCACCCTCTGCCTTTCCACGTGGGAGAGCGGCGTGCCTGGCTCCCTTCATATCCCTTGTCCGCAGGCACTGCTCCGTACCAGGTGATTAACGCTCCCGAGGAGCAGGACTCTCCCTGCGAGCCGGCACCGCTCCCCCTCTGTGCCAGGCAGGAAACAGCAGCAGGAAAACGCCGCTGTTATTGTGCCGAGGCTTAAATAAGGAAATCCTGTGTAAAATGGTTTTTTTCTCTGAGCCTCGGTGGTTTCCTCAGCCCCAAAGGTTGTATCGAGCAAACACACCAGATCTTTCCAACGAGGGTTATTGACTGGGAGTCACACACCGTGTAAACAGGGCTGGCAGGTTTGATCTGCAGCGCGGCCGTGTCAATGCTCCGATTGATCCGAACGCGGGGAGCTCAGAGCCCCGAGGAGATCGGGCTCGGTGTGGGGGAGCAGAGCCGGCAGGGATGGCACCGCCTGGGCAGCGGGGCCCTGCTCCCATGGCAAGGGGGGACACCCGGCACGGGCTCCGAGGGGCGCAGAGAGATCGGGGACCCGCAGCCCGTGTGCTGAGGCACCGCTGCCCAGCCCAGCAGGATTTATCTGCATCAGGTCAGCCCGGGCTTGCTCTTCCCATTGCTTAGCAACACGGCAGGGCCGGCGGAGCCGGAGAGGAAGAGGAGAACCACGGGGGGCTGAACTCAGCTTTGGCTGTGCTCGGTCACAGGGGTGTCAGGATCCCGTCCCTGTCCCCATCCCGGCCTCTGGTGTGGGATGGTGGCAGAGCTGAGCTCTGCGGGAGTCTCAGGCCGTGTCTATCCCTGTGTTTACTTGGCCTGTATGGGATGGGCGGTTTGTGCTCTGCCGCGGTGGGCGGGCACTGCTGGAAGCAGTTTGGGATATCCTGAGCTGTCTGCTCGGTCAGGTGGAGTGCTGGCACCTGGGATGTGCCTCCCAGGCTGGGACAGTCCCCGCTAACTGTGTGAGGGGGATAAATAAGAAAATGCTCATGGGCCGGTGGGAATGCTGTCCCATGGAAAGCCCAGGGGCTGGGCTCTGTCGCCGCACCAGCCCCAGGCAGGCAAAGGGCGAGGGATGTGGTTCCAGCAGCTGAGCCTGGCCTGTCAAGGAAACTTCCCTCGAAACCCTCGGTCTCATTAGTTATTTCCAAGGAGCAGGATGACTCTCCGGGTGTGTGAGTCAGCACCAATGGGATAAACAGAGCCGCTGTGACACGGGAACGGCAGCGCTGCCGCTCTCCAAGGGAGACGGAGGGAAGGAGCTGCCTCGGCGGGCGGCGTGGCCGGGAGCCAGGGAGATTGGTGCGGGGAGAGGGAGGCGGACGGGAGCGGATCCGCGATTCCGGCGCCGTGAAACCGCTTGTACGTTTGGATTGAATACGGAGCTCCACGGCGATGAAACAGCCAAAACACAACCTGCAGACTCTTGGCCACAACGTGGGGGATCTGAAAGCCTTGTTCAGGATTTTATCTCCTCCGGGTACGGCTGCTGGGGTGTAGTGAAGCGAGGGAGAGCTCGAGCCGTTGGTGCCCTGAGCATCCCCCAGCCCAGCCCAGTGGGAGCAGCCCTGGACAGTGCTGGGGATCACACAGGGCTCCCCAGAGCTCCCTGGAGAATATTTTATATTGTTACCCCCAAATAATCCCCCCTCGCTCTGTAATTACCCTTCTCTAGCCACACTTTCTGTTCTCTGGTAATTAAATCAAGCAGCACAAGGGCAGAAATACCTCATGAGCTCCACTCTGGCGTTACATCAACTCCTCGAAGCTGCCAATGCCTCCGTTTTCCTGCACAGCCTCCACACCACTCGTTGGGAACAGACTGTTTGATCTCATTGCCCATCTCCCGGGCCTCTGGGACCCTGTGCCCGGCTGTGGGAGGGGATGCTGCCCCCGGGAGTGAGGGGCTGGCTCTGCCCAAGGGTTCCCGCAGCACTCCTGGAATCAGTGGGAGCCGTGGGGAAGGGCCGGGGGCTCAGTGCCGCGTTCCCCTCACCTGGACCCGCGGCCCTGGGCAGGTCACGGTGCGCGGGCTGGCAGCTCCCAGCAGCCCGTGCCGCGGGCGCCTGGCCCGGGTTCCGCTCTGTTTGCCTGGGATGTCCTCCAAACCACGTCCAGTCACAGGGAATTTTCAGCCTGAACGGTGATTTGGCTCCGTCCTGGAGGTAGCAGAAGGTTTCCTGTGCTGCCGGGGGACTCCAGCGGCTCGGGCAGGGATTGTGGTGCGTGTCCTTTGGGCTGGAGGGTGTCGGCAGGGCGGGCAGCCGTGCTGGTGAGTGGGCAGGTGCCGGAGCCGGGAGGAGGATGGGGACAGACTGGGATAACCAAATTCCTCTCGGTGTGCCCATTCCCGGGGCAGGGATGCTGCATGCCGGGAGCACCCGCTCCCGAGGCAGCCGCGGCCTGGGCGATGGGCGCTCCTCCCGCCGTCGGAGCTATTTATCTTGGGAGAAACAGAGGAATATTTTGTATCTTTGACAAAGCAGCACTTTACAGGCGCTTGACACTTTATTAACTAATCTCTGATACTTGAGTAATTTATTATGTTTAAGCTGGTGCCATCAAGTCTCTCAGCAGTGTCCGTGTGCGCCGGGAAATAAATTAAAGACTGTCCAGAGATACTTGGCTCATCGCTGTGATTGCTGGGCTGGCGAGATGGAGGGCTAAGGTTCTCTCCTCCTGCAAATTGGAAATTAGGAATTAATAAGATGACAGGCCAGAGAGCCCCGCTGGCTGCGTCTGGCAGAGAGCTGCTGGTGGGGGAACGGGCCCGGCGCTGGCACGGCGGCTCCGGGAGCGGGCACGGCGCTCGCTGGGTGTCTCGTCCGTGGAGGCTCCAGGAAGCCTCATGGCACGGCAGCATTTCCAGGGAGTCGATGGGATAATGTGGGTGATTACGGGCCTGCCAGGTGGGCATCGGTCCTGGACAATGTAATGGAAGGGCTGGCACGGGACCTCGTTAACGAAAATTTAAAGGAGGTGATAGAACAAATGCCAATAAGCACGGGGTGTGGAGCACAGCCCTGGCCAGGCTGAGGTGGGACCGTTCCGATTCGGTTGCAAGCGCGCCTGATAAAGGTGTCAGTGCTGATGAGGCGCTCCTCGGCTCTGGGAGGTGGCCCAGTTGTGCTCCAAAGGTTTGGGATGCAGCTTGGGCTGGGGGGGCCCGGCTGGGGCAGTTGACAGCTCTTCCCACAGCAGTGGCACCAGGAGATGGTGAGCTGCCCCATCCGCCCGTTTCCATGACAACGCACAATTCCTGGCTGAGGGAGGAGGGAGCAGCCCTGGCAGGAGCCGTTCTGCTTCGGGCCAGCCGGGGCTGGGGCTGGGGCTGGGGCTGGGGCTGGGGCTGGTTTCTCCTCCTCCACNNCTTGTTCGGCGGCGGGGGAGCCGGGGCTGGGGCTGGGGCTGGGGCTGGGGCTGGGGCTGGTTCCTCCTCCTCCGCCAGCCACGGCCCACACGAGCGCCTGGGCACAGTCAGTGGGTAATTAAAACGTGTACCGTTAACAAACAGCAACTGGAACTTTAATTACTCAGCCTGCGCCTGGGTTTCCCCCTCCCCAAATCTCAGAACTCGGGGAAAGAAGCAGGAGTAGGGAAGGAGGCTGAGGGCAAAACCTGATTACGTTTATTAAGCCAATACAAAAACTCAGTGCTGTAAATAGTAATTAAATTAATTATAAAAGCAATTTGCTTCTGAAAATAGGATTTGACAGCTCAGGGGCTGCTGCTTGGATCCAACAGGCTGGGGTGAGGTGGGCGGGATGCAGCCCCCGCCCTGACCCGTCCATGGTGCCCAGGTCTTTGCTCTGGGGTGTTTGCTCGACTTGTCACACACGGCAGGATGGATTTGGGGACAGACACAGAGCTCTGTCCTGCCTTTCCCATCCTGGCTTTCCCCTCAGAAGCAGGTGAGCTCTTCTTGCTCTGCAGTGCTGGGATTTTTTGGTGAGATATGCAGAGGAAAGAGAGGGAAAAGCCAGAGGAGAAGTTGCAAGAGGGATATCTCCACTCCCTTATCACATCCCATTGGATGCCTGCACTCTGTAACCTGCCTGGTGCCAGTCAGGGGATGGTTTGTGACTTTGTTGAAAGTGAAAAATCATCTGCTGAAAGATGAGAAAAGTGCTGGCTTAGAAGTGACACGTTTTTGGCCCAAGCTGCTGGGTCTGGAAAGCTGCTCAGAGGAAGCAGATTGCTTTCAACCAGAACGGGTTTGATTGAAAACCTTGTTTTCTGTGGGAGGGAAAAAGTTTTGACAAAACGTTTTTATAGTAACCTGGGCCCTGTCTCGCCGCCGGCTCTGGAAGTCGCTTTCTCCTTTCATCCGAGCGCTTCCCCTCGGCAGCCCTTGTGCCGAGGGTTTCGTTTTGAGGATGCTTTTGCAGCCAGGCAGAGGGTGAGGATGGGGCAGCACCGCTGGGGTGCCGGAGCATGAGGGAGAAGCTGCCCCAGCCTGGTTTCCCCTCGCCTTGCAGAGGGTCTGTGATCAGTACCCGTGGTGGTGGTCCCAAATTGCCTCTGGCTGCTGTGCAGAGCAGTGGGCTCTGTGCTCTCACAGCCTGCTGGGCTGTATTTTGCCATTTTGCCTCCTTTAGCAAATGATGGAGGTGGCTTCTGCCATGCAAAGTAGGTCAGGACCTGAGCAAAGGGTTTTCCAAGTGCCCCGGATTGGGAAGTGGGAAGCGCCGTGTTCTCCTCTCTCCCATCCTGCTCCTTCCTCCAAAGGCGTGCTGGCATCCAACCACTTTTAACCACTGGGTTCAAGCAGCAAATTATAAGTTAAATTATAACTAATGCTCAGCTCTCGCCGGGCTCTGTCTGTTCCGTCAGTGCAGGAGCTGCTCCCCCAGCCCGGCTCTGCATCCAGGCCAGCGCAGTCATTATGGCTGCGGGGGGCCGGGCTGCAGCCCTCGGCCTGAAAAATGCATGAGTGTGCTCCTTCCCTGGGAGCAGGGCAGCTCAGCCTTCAGCATCCTCAGCATCCTCACGGCCCCAGGAGCGGGGCAGCTCAGCCTTCAGCATCCCCCTCAGCATCCTCACGGCCCCAGGAGCGGGGCAGCTCAGCCTTCAGCATCCCCCTCAGCATCCTCACGGCCCCAGGAGTGGGGCAGCTCAGCCTTCAGCATCCTCCTCAGCATCCTCCACGGCCCAGGAGCAGCAGTGGAGCTGTGCTCTGCCTGCACGGGAGAGCAAACCCTCCCACTGCTGCTCTTGCTGCAGCTGGCACCGGTTCCTCACTGCAGTTTCCAGAACAATCCTATTACTCCAAGAAGCCCTGGCACTGCCAGGGGTGTCCAGCTGACCTGGAGTGCCAGCTTGCCCTGAGTGGCGGGGCAGAGGGATGCTGCCCTGCCCGGGGTGTGATGCTGCTGGGGCATTGCCGTGCAGCTGATGGGATGCAGCATGGAGGGGACCCCAAACCTCAGTGGCTGTTGGGGGGTCTTCAGTGCTTGACCATGATGGGCATCGAGCAGGAGGGCCCCTCCCTCTTGGGCTGGCTGGGGACAGGGCAGCTGGAGATGCCAGTCGAGCTGTACCGACGGGAAGAGCTCTGGGCACGCCACAGAGAGGATTTCTGAACCCAGCAGGAGCCCCCCGGGCAGGTCTCAGGGAAGATGAGAGAGCTCTGGAGCGCTGTTCCCGAAGTTCAGCAGAGGAAAGTGCTGGCTAAGCTGCTCCTCTGGCTCACCCCGCGCTTTCCCCGCCGGGTTTCCGTGCAGGTGTAATGGATGGAGAAGAGTGGGATTGAAGGTCTTGGGGGCAGAGAAGACAGCGCGTGAGCCATCAGTCAGGTGCAAAAGCAAAGTAGTAACATTTCAGGGCAGTAATTTTTAATAATTTATGAGTTTCACTCGGTTCCCAGAGTGTTATTACCTCACTTAACATCATTTACAAATTACACATGATCCCATCAATTGTAGTAAAGTGAGGAAGTGTCTGGGAGACGCTCAAAAATCAAATGCTATAGAGCAAATGAGAATTTATGAACCCGAACGGGCCGCAGTGACGGCGGGGGCAGCCACGCAGTGCCCGCGTGTCACCCGCCCCAGAGCTGCTGCTCGGTCCCCACACTCTGGGATGAAATGTGGTGGCTGCAGAGGGTGAGAGAAGGGAGGAGGGCTGAGCTGTGGGACCTATCCACGCTCGTGTTTTGTCCCTTCCCTGCAAGGAAGGAAGGCAGGCAGGAAGCAAGCCCTGGTCCCGCTCTCCTCCTCCTCCTCAGCGCTGCATCCCAGGTGAGCTCGGAAAGCGGCACTTCCTTTGTGTCACCGGTGGCACAGAAACCTTCTCCATGGCAACACAGCCAGCCACGGGCAGGACGTGGCCTGCTGAGATGCTCTGCCAGAGGGGGACTGGGCACCCGACGGGCAGCACCAGCAGCGAGGGCTTCAGGGGGCTCCAGCCGAGCCCCTCGGGCTCTGGAGGAAGGGAAGGGACGCCCAGCTGCAGCAGCCCACGGCATGAGCAGCTCGCAGTGTCCCCCGGGGGATGCTGAGCGGGGCTGGGCGCCTTGGTGTGGTCTAAATAAAGGCTCGGGAGGAGCATCCATGGTCTGCTTGGCACGGGCAGGGCTCCCTGGACAGGGAGCTGCGGTCCCCGAATTGCCAGGGATATTAGTGGGCTCCATGGCCAGGAACTGCCTCATCTACAGACAGATTATTTTTAAGTGAAAAGACAGTAGCAGCTGCTTTAAATGCATTGACTTGTTGAAAACCACACAGATTTGGATACCGATGGCACCGAGTGCTATCGCCGAGGTGTCTCGGCCCATCTGCGTAAAGTAGCTATTGATTTTGGTTGATATGCATCGATTCCAAGAAAACTGCCCTGCTTTGAAAATGAACTTCCAGTAGTTTCAAGGGAAGAGGCAGCGAGCGGTGTCTCTCTCGCAGGGCTCCCTCGTTTCGTTGAAGGTGGCTCCTGCATGTGAAAAACAGAAGCGAAGGCAAACAAATAGCTCAGAGGGAATTAAAAGGCATCGATCCCCGGGGCAGGGGATAACGGCCTCCGCTAAAAGCTTTTGGAGACGCTAATACATCGCTTTGAATAAAGATCTGCCTCCACCCGCTCTGCCCACGCCGGCGCTGGGGCGGGAGGTGTGGAGCTCACGCCTGTCCCGGAGCGTTCCCCGTGGTCTGCAGGAGGCCGGGCTGTGCCAGCTGTCCCTCGCTGTCCCTCGCTGTCCCTCTGTCCGTCCACCCGCGGTATCTCCTCCTCGCAGGCATTTTAATTGGCAGGGAAGGGCAGTGCCTGGGCAGCGGGTCCCGGGCAGCCTGACCTGGCAGTGCTGCACCGTCCAGACCAAGAGGCAGAGAGTCCATCTGGGAGAGCCAGTCCGAGTGCCTCCAGCAAGTCCTCTCTGTTAATTAAAGGTATTAATTGGCATGCAGCCTGTTCATTTAAAGAGGCAATGGCCTCTGCGGTGCCTGGCAGCAATTAGAGCTGCATGGAGATCTGGGTACGCGTGTGGAGAGCAGAGCCCAAGGAATGCCCGTGGGGCTGGATCTGTCCCTGCTGTCCCCCACCTCCTCCCGGCCCCTCTGTGCACCCAGTGAACACCCAGCGTGTGCTGTGAGCAACCTGGTGCAAGCAGGAGGGTTTGAATGTGAGGAAACACATTTTCGGTGAAAGATGTGTCTGGTGAAAAATGTGTTTCCTTCCTTTCACGGATTCATTTGCCCTGTAAGCCCCGGGAGGGATGCCTTCGTTGCTGTATTTCATGGTCATTCCCGAGCAGCCTGGACACTGTTCCTGCATCCCAGGAAGGGGATGGGATGCAGCGTTGGCACTGGCATCACGCCCCGAGCAGGCAGCCGGTGGGTGACAGCTCCGAGGGTTCAGACGCTCCGCCCTGACTCCGTTAAAGTCCTTGCACTTCCATTTCTGAGCGTAGTCTGGGAGCGACACGAAAATTAGATCTAATAATGAATGATTACAACTTCCAAGGTAAGTCTAGTTGGTTGACTAATCAATTTGGTTAAGTGAAAATCCATAGCAAATGAGGCAGCCGCAGTACAACATTTCTCCATCCAATTTAAATTAAAACACCAACCATAATAATTTCACAATTACTCTGGGAGGATGCACCAGGGACTTGCCCCTTGAGAAGGGAAATGTCAAGGACTGCAGGAGAGGCCCCAGGAGCGGGCGGGAGCAGGGAGCAGCCTCTGGCATGGCTGGCTGCCCGTCAGGTGCCCGCAGCTCCCGGGGTGAGCCCAGCCCAGGAGCTGGAGAGGGGAACCTGCTCCTTCAGATCCAGTTGTAATTCCTCTGTTCTGCCGTGGCAGGAACGTGAGGGACGGGAACATTAAATCCCCTGGAAAGTCGCCGCCGCAGCAGCCTTTAGTGGCCTGAATTATTTATGTGTGTACAGTTGTGCTATGAGCCAAACTGTGCCCAAAATAAATACCGGCGCTCGCTGGGGTCTGCGTCGGGCACGGGGGGCTCCGAGGGATGGGGGTCTCCTCCACAGCAGGTGGTGCTGAGGTGGGGACCTGGAGGGGGGTACCAGCACTTCCTACTCCTGATTTTGGCTGTCCCTTTATCCGTGCCGGGGATAATGAACGATCCATGCCCTGGTTGGCTGCCGGGGTGCCCGGCGGCGACGTGGCACAGTCACCTCGCTTCCCCAGGGGCTGGGGCCAAACTTTGTAAGACTGTTCTGATAAATAATGGAGCAGCTTCTTCTCCCCACGGCTGTGGAAATGCTCCTGCCTGGCACGGGAGAAGCCTTTGGATGTGGTTGGATATAAAAGGGTCAGGAGCCGGTGAGTGAGAGCCAAGAGACATTTATTTCACGCTGGAATGCAGAGGTCCCTGCGCGGGCACTGGCTGAGGAGCAACGCAGATTTCAGAGCGGTGCCTCCTGATTCACCTTTCCCAGCCTGGGGGACGGGGGGTTCGTGCCTGAACACACAAAATGGTCGCTACCCTTGCTGGAGGAATCGTAGCGTTTCCCCTCGGAAAGCTACAGGGAGAAGAGATGATCAGATGTGGCTCGTGTAACAGATGGATTTATGGATTATTTGGAGCCTCTTGTACTAATTTTGCAAATGCTCTATGTCTGCAGGCTCTTAATAGCTGCATTCCTGGCTAAATGGATAAAGAATGTGTCCTGTGGGGACTGCAGGCTTTGGGGAATCGCTTATGCAAATTCTCCGGGCTGAATGCAGGTGGTGATGAGTTCCCTCTCAGGACTCTGCGGCCCAAAGCCCAAGGAGGACAAACCCTGCAGCCAGCTTGGTCCTGGGTGGTGCACCAGGGATGCGGGAGATGCCGTGGGGATGGGACCACTGCTGCCCTGGGATGAGGGATGCTCGTTCAGACCACATCCTGCAGAGGGACCTGTGGTGGGACCAAAGGATGGAGCTCCTGGGGGCTCCTTTCAGTGCCAGGGCTGGTGTCCCAGGGCTGTCCCACGTCCCTCCTCCAGCCGAGCATCCCGCCCACTCCCGGGCTCAAGATGTCCTCGGAATGTTAAGGCTGTGGGTTTATTACCACTTTAGCTCTACCTAAGAGGGAGAGCGCAGGCAGAGCTGCAGCCCAGCTGGAGAGCAGGAGCCGAGGTGTTGGAAGATGCATTCCGAATGCAAGGTGGAGGGGAGAGAAATTATTAAACTCTCAGATAGCAACAGAGCTTCCTTTGTGAGCGCTGGAGATGGGAAATTATGCTGAAGCAATGCATTGCAAATCACTCTCTGAAAGGCAGAGAAGGGCCTTTTATCCCGCGGCCCTGAAGTTTTCCTGGTATCTTTGTATGCAGAGGCATTCCTTCAGGGGAGAAAGAGAAGCCAGCAATTTTGTGCCTGATTGGCAGGCTGTCCAGCGCTGGAAAGATATTTGTTTTTTCAGAGAAGGGCTCACAGGCTGAAATCTCGCTCCTGCATTTTCCATTACAGAGGAAAATGAAACTTGGAAGACATTCTCAGTGAGCGCTGCTTGGCCTCGGAGTAATAGCGGTGCTCCAGCAACTTGAGAGGAGGGGAGCTCATCCCGGCGAGCCGGAGCGGGGGATGCGCATCCTCGTGCCGGCCTCGGCGGCACCCGGGGCGGATTTGGGGCAGCACAAGGGGCTGCTCAGCCCCCAGTCCCCTCCACAGGCACTGGGCAGGGTCCGGGCAGAGCCCACCAGCCCCGGCTGCCCCGTGCCCCCCTCGGCAGGCTCCTCCATCCAAGGCGGAGAGGAGGAACATCTGCTACCACAAATGCCTCCCGAAGTTCTCCGTGACTCGCGCTCGGCATCTGCGCTGAACGAGCTCCGCTTGGCTCGTGGAGTGGATCGCTCTGGAGTGGGTTCAAGAGGCGCTTCGGAATCAGGAGCGGCGGGGAAGAGCCTCCAAATCTCACTTTCTTTCCTCACTTCAAGAAAAAGACGTTGAAGTGCTGGAGTGGGTCCAGAGAGGGACAGTGAAGCTGAGGAAGGGTCTAAAGAGTCGGTGCCATAAGGAGCAGCTGAGGGGGCTCAGCCTGGAGCAAAGGAGGCTCGGGGGGACCTTGTGGCTCTGCACAAGTCCCTGACAGGAGGGGGCAGCCGGGGGCGGTCGGGCTCTGCTCCCAGGGACCAGGGACAGGGCAAGAGGAAACGGCCTCACCTTGTGCCAGGCGAGGTTCAAGTTGGACATCAGCAGGAATTTCTCCATGGAAGGGGTGGTCAGGCCTTGGAAGGGGCTGCCCAGGGAGGTGTCCAAAGAAGGACTGGACATTGCACTCAGTGCTCTGGTCTGGGTGACAAGGTGGGAATCGGTCACAGGTTGGACTCGATGAACTCGGAGGTCTTTTCCAACCTCGGTGATCCTGTCATTCTCTAGTCCTCAATAAGGCATCGTGCCAGAACTTCTGCCAGGCCTCTCCCCGGCGCGTGGGGAGCGTAACCAGGGATGGGATTCCATAATAACAAACACCTTTGCAGCACCTCATTAAATCACAGCGTTTCTGAAGCACAGCGGGACACTTGTGTGAATAAATAGCGCAATCTCCCCGGCTGAAGTATTTTCACATCTGAGTTATTTCCTCTGCATATGATCAGCTCCTTCCTCGGGTTTGTTCGCTCCCCCGGCTCTGCCACGAATGATTTTCACTGATGAGCACAATTAACAAATGAGAGACAAAGTTGAAAAAAAACATGTCAGCCCCCCCCAGCCTGCCTTTAATGTTGTAAAGTTTAACAAATCGCCCAGGAAAATGGAGTGAGGAGAGATCGCTGTGGCTGATCGCGGCACGGCTTCTCCCTCCTTCTTGCTGCTTGCCTTTGTAGGTGACAAAATGGCAAAAAAAAAGAGAAAGAGAGAAAAGAGAGTGGCCAAAAAAACCCGGTGGAAGGACAGATGGGGCGTTTATGGGACCAGTGTGTTTGTGTAGCAGGGGATGAGCAGGGCTGTGGATTGGATTTAAAAGTGAAGTTAATTTACTTTCGTACAGGTTGCGGCCTGTGGGAGTTCTTTCTACAAACAGAGGGGTCCCCCAGCCTCAACCTCGGGAGCGTGAGCCAGGCTCTGTGTGTGCCCTGGGGGTGATGGGGATGGAGCTGGGCTGGGGAATGCAGCCCCCTGAGAGATGCCAGGGCATGGATCCCAGAGGGGTCCTGTGTGAGGTTCCAGGGGTCCCAGTGCAGGGTCCTGGGGGTTTCCCAGTGTGGGATCCTGGGGGACTCCCTGGGTGCCTCTTCCCAACCTCTCCAGCTCCCCAGCATCTGCCCAGGGACCCTGCCACCCCCCCAGTGCTCCCCAGCCTCCCCTGCTCCACGCCACCTTCCACAAGAAGCGTTTTCCAGCACGGTCTAATTACAGGGTGAATAACGGGCCCTCCCTCGCAGTTAATGTGTTAGGGAGCTTTATTACCAACAGGAGAGAGATGACACAGAAGGATATTACACACGGCGTTGCTGGTAATTATTTTTATGGCTCCGTGTGAGGTTTATGGTGGTGGCTGGGCGCGTTCGGAGGTGCTGCCGCCTCCC
Organism: Mohoua ochrocephala; assembly: GCA_013398855.1. Lineage (NCBI taxonomy): Eukaryota > Metazoa > Chordata > Aves > Passeriformes > Acanthizidae > Mohoua > Mohoua ochrocephala. The sequence goes on from VZTA01004126.1 coordinate 79,566, forward strand.
GTTTCGGGGTAATTAATGTCCCCCGTGCCCCGTGGGAGGCCGGGCGGGGATGTGCCAGGGTCAGGGGTTGTGTTGGGCGCTGGGCTGGTGCCAGGAAAAGGCTCTCGGAGGTCTGGTGCTGCCAATCTGCTGCCTGCACTGCTCTGCCTGCACCCTCGTCCCTCAGTGCCATCACCTCCAGACTCGCTCCTCTCCCCTCTCGTTGTCCAAACTCTCCCTTGGCAAAGCCAAGCGCTTGCCTTGGCAAAGAACTCGTTCCTCCAAAGAAAATGAAGGGATGTAAACATCTTGAAAGGTGATGAATTCTCGTAGCCTTTCTCTAGTGAATTTTGCTTCTGTAAATCTCTTCCTCTCTCTTTGCGTCTGCTAATTGGTCTTAGCATTAATTAATCTGATTTCATTATATTCTCTTTAATTTGTCAAGATACCATTTCTTTCTTGGGCAAAGAAACGCTTTAGAGGGTTGTCACAATTGGAATAATCCCCCCCCCCTTTAAAATTACCAGAGAAGTCATTATCAATTAAGCTAATTTGCATACACATTAATCATTTTAGCTTAGCCAAATTTGTGAAAATTTACATAGTAAATTGACCTTCCACACTTTCACTTAAACATATAAAGTGCAAGAGGGACCCGCACAGGCCTCGATAGCGAAGTGGGGTTTATTTTGCAGGCCTCTCGTACTCAGAGAGGCCTAATTAGACCAAGTAATTTTTTATTTCAGCCGTAATTGCAAAACAAATAGGTTCTTCCTCGGCTTCTTGCCTTTCCCTTTGCTGAGGGGATGCTGCCCGAGGTAACCAGAGGGGCCTTTTGTGCTGCCCGCTCCTGTGGGCCCTGTTTGATGGCTGCTCCTTGGGCAGTGGGAGTGGGGGCACAGCGGGGAGCAGCACCGGGAGGGAGCTGGGACCTGTGAGCACAAAGGGCCAAATTCCCATCCCCGCTTCGCCCCTGAGGTGCAAGGCAGCGGAAAAAATCCTCCAATCCTCCCCTCGGCCTTCTAACCGAGCGGCCCTCTTCCCCCGCCGCCGCACGCTTTGGCCTTGAGTGGTTTTAACGGCAGCCTTCATGGTTTGATGGAGGATTTTACACTAATGCAAGGCATTACCTAGTTAATTTGGCCAGAATAGAGTGTAATTTTGCACGGTCAAAGTCATTGCTGCTTGAGCTAAAACTTCCATTACGGCGCCCTGCCCGCCCCGCAGGGCCGAGGGTGCTTTACGATGATGAGTGGTGCTTTATTAACGGGGGCTTTATTAAGGGGTGCTTTATTAACAAGGGCTTTATTAAGGGGTGCTTTATTAACGGGGGTCCTCGGGAGCCCACGGAGGGGACAGGTCCTCGTGTGCCGCGGGGAGGAGCAGGGCACAGGAGCTGAGGCACTGATGGCTGCTGGTGGGTGCGTGTCCCATGTCCCGGGGCAGGGGAATGGCTGTGCCATGCTCGTGGGATCACTCCTGCCCAGGGTCCCGTCAGGACCAAGGAAGCTGTGATGCCAAGTGCTGAAAAAACAGAGAGCCCAGAAGCTGGCTCCTGTGCTGCTGAGCAACCAACGCTGCTCTGGGCTGGCTGGGGCTGGCAGGGCTCGGGAAGGCTGTGCCTCGGAAGGGTGTCACCTCCCAGGGGTTTGCAGGAGCAGACGCCGGTCCCGCCAGGCTGACGAGATAAATCCCTTTATTGTGTCTGTTTGGGTTTGCAAATCTCCCGAATTCCCTCCTGCCGTCCTGCTGTTAAACAAGGCAAGCTACAAAGTCGTGCGGCCTCGTTCGAACCGCTGGATCCCCCGAGCTGGGCTGACTCTGGCAGAACTCTGCCCAGCTGCTCTCAAAGCCCAGCTCATCTCCCCGCTGCCCGGAGTGATCCTTTCCCCGTGACATTCCTGGAACAGGAAAGGGGGATAATAACCCTTTGGAGCGGCTACAAAGGCACCGGGGAAGGCTCTGCCATGGCGGCGAGCAGCTGGTGAGGATAATCCATTTTCCAAGCGCGTTCACATATCACAGGACACATAATTAGGAGTTGTGTCGAGGGGGGAAGCAAAGCAGAGCATTGCACCTGTTTGTAACATCCTGGCGAATGCAATCCTGCCCAGGACATCCTTTTCCAGCGTTAGGGTGTTCCTTAGGACGCGTTGCTGTGATTTTCCAATGATGCCTGTGAGGCATTAATTTTGAGTAGGTATTTGTGATTCCATTTGCTGTATAATGAAGCCCAGGGAAGGATCCGGCTGATTTTGGGGGGCTTGTTAACCACCAGATCACTCCAGATCGTGATCCCTTTTCCTTCTCTGATTTCCAGCATCTCCCTTTAACGATCTGCTCTGCCTGACTGAAGCAGAGCCAAGGCGTGCGTGCTCAGCCCCGCAGGGCTCGGCAGCGTTCATGCTGCTGGAAAATCTGCCCTATCCTTGCCCGAGGTTGGAAGGGGAGTGGGAGGGCTTGAGGCATGAGCAGGGCGAGCTGGATTCCCTGCTCGTGTCCCCGGCACCGGCCGAGTGTCCCCCTCCCCAGAGCGCACGGGGAAGCAGCCGCCACCTCCGGTGTCCCCGGTGCTGGGGCTGAGTCAGCAGAGCCGGCAGCCCCCGGCAGCCGAGCCCTCGCAGCAGCAGAGTCATCAAAACATCAGCAAAAGCACGGCAGGGAGGGAGAGGCTGAGGAATAGACTCCAGCCCCAGGCAGCCGCCTCGGCGTCGGAGGGGGCTGAGGAGCTGCGTGCCTTGTACAAACCCGGGAGGTTCCTTGGTACAAAAATACGTCCCCTAGTGCATGAAAATAAATAAATAAACACTGGCCAGGGCTGAAATCAGCCCAGCTCTGGCCCGTGTCCGTTGTCATGCTTTTGTTTGAGGTGAGGGATGCTCCGTGGAGGCTGGCGGCACGCAGCTGCCCGTGACTGCGCGAGGGAAGGGCAGGCACACGAGAAAACACCTATTTCTGCTTGGAAAAATCTGGCCACAGTCTGTGATTAGGCTTTAAGACACATCTAGCACCAAACTAAGCCTGTTCCACACCTCCAAATGAGGTCTGGCAGCCCCCGCCCCGTGGGGGTCACACCTTGCTGGGAGGAATCGATTTGGGGGTGGGAAGGCAGCGGTACCCGAATCTCTGTGTGGAGGCAATGGAGGGCTGGATTTGGGCTGGGCGTGGGGGCAGTGGTCACTCGGGCAGGGGGACAGAGCGTTCTCAGCCCCTCTGGTAGCAGAGCAGTTCCATCCTGCCAGGCCCCGCACGCCTCTGGACCTGCCTAATTACAGCGAGACAGAGGCGAGGTGTCTGGCGAGGTGTCTGTGGAACTGTCAGGAGGATGAGCTCGCCCTGAGTCGGAGGCAGAGCCATGGAAACTCTGCAGGAGAAAGGGAATGGCCTTGATCAGAGGGGCAGGTGCTTCACATGCTCTCTGAGAGGACTCAGTTTCCCCCGAGGCCATGCAGAGCCTGGGAGGCAGCAGGGTGCTCATCAGCCTGCTGTGCCTCCGGGCACTGTCGGTCACGCTGGCGCTGGCACCGCCAGGTCCTGGGACTTTTCCTCCCCAGCATCTTCCCCAGGCCAGCCCTGGCTTTGCTCACCCCTCCCTGTGGCATGTGAGGAGTGAAAGGTGTTCACCACCCGGGCCCAGCCTTGCCCTGCTGCTCTTTGCATCTTCATTGCTTTATTATCAATAATAATCACGGGATGATTATTTCTGGCAGCAATGCAAAGGGTGGGATTTTTTCCATGTGGAAGAATGCAGGAACCGTCCACCCACCTGTGCAGTATTTCTTGTGCCTGGTTAAAGATCATTAGAGCCTTTGTTAGCAGAGCTGACTGACAAGGGGAGCAGATTAATATTAGAACACCCTGTCAAAAGTGGTGAAGAAGCTGGATTGATTTTGTAGGGAGTTTAGTCAGAGCTGTGCGTGGAGCCCTTGGGTGGTTACACTGCGCTGAGCAATCTCCCGTATCAGCAAGTCCCTCTGGGAACAGGCGGCGTTGCTGTTTATTGCAGATACACCCCTGGCTCTGCCTCCCTCGGAACCCACCGCCTGCAATCTCAGTCACGGGGCTGAGCGCCCGGGGCTGTTGGGGGCTCTGGTACCCACAGTGCTGCAATCCCAGTCACGGGGCTGAGCGCCCGGGGCTGTTGGGGGCTCTGGTACCCACAGTGCTGCAATCTCAGTCACGGGGCCGAGCGCCCGGGGCTGTTGGGGGCTCTGGTACCCACAGTGCTGCAATCCCAGTGGCAGGGCTGAGCGCCTGGGGCTGTTGGGGGCTCTGGTACCCACAGTGCCCTGCCCCGTGTGCTCGTCAGGCCTAATTGCGCTCAATTACTGCGACTGTGAGTCGGCAGCAGGGCAGCGCAGACGGGCACGTCCACGCCAAGAAGCCAAAGCCAGGGAAGGGCAGGGCCCTTGACTCGCAAGTCCCCTCCTTCCTCCTGGCCATCGCGGTGTCACCGCCCCACCGCAGAGCTCAGCCTGCTCTGGCAAAGGCTGAGACCCGCCCTAATCTGGATCATTTGCATCCTTCCTCTTCCACTGTCACTTGCTTCACTTCTCCTCTGCACAACAGAAATTCCTGCCCTCGCCCCCCATCCTCTTCTTCCACTAATGCTCTTCACTTTCAAATGCTAATAATCCACGGCACTAAAAGGCTCAGAAGTGGTTCTAGATTGTTTGATCTTTGCCCTGTGATCTACTTTCATCTTCCAGCTTTGAGATGTTACTTTGGGTTTACTTTGCCCCATTAACGCGCTCCGTGTGCGCAGGCAGGCAAGAAGCGCCGGCTTTGGCTGGGCTGTGGCAGCGAATCCACCCAAACTCTGATGGAGATGTGCAAAGTTCAGCTTTGGGATGTTGCCTTTTCCTGGCGGTTCTTCACCCGGTGTTGCCAACACGGGTGGGGTTTTAACCTCCTCGAGCACGGACGCTTCCAGAGGTGCTGCCTGGCCACCAGGAGCAGGGGACATGGTCTGACCCTCTGGGCACCTGTGCCAGCCCCCTCTGCCTCCCCTCAGCTGCAGGGCCCAAACTGCAGCAACTGTTTAATATTTAAACCCAAGCAGTTTAATATTTAAACCCAAGCAGCCCGGGCAAAGCTGCTTTTCTTCTTTTTATTTATTCTTTTAATTAAATGCCAATTAGAAAGGAAGAGAGAGAGAAAAAAAAGGCATTAAACACTTAAATACACACTACACCCAGGTTGCTCGAAGTTGCTACGAGCTAATTAGCTACTTAAGTGATCATTTGAAATTCCATATCAAACAATTCATAATCTGCTCCAAAACCTGGAGCTAGCAAGGAAAATCATAGAATCACAGAATCACGTGATGGTTTGGGTCGGGAGAGACCTTAAAGATCATCTCATTCCAACTCCCCTGCCGTGGGCAGGGGCACCTTCCATTAGACCAGGTTGCTCCAAGCCCTGTCCAGGTTGCTTGTGCCAACCTTGGCTCCCTTCAGAGCCCAGCAAACAGCGGCACCGGCTCGGACACTGCAGCCCTCGCGGACCAAAGAGCCAGGAAGCCCAAATATCCCCATTTGCAGATGAGCCGTGGTGGTTTTCAGGTCCATCAGCTCCACTGGAGGATGGCTGCCTGATTTCCTGCACGCTTTCCCTTGCTGCTGCTGCCGGGGAAGCTGCTCTGGCGGGGGCCAGCAGCCCCTCACCTCGGCAGAGCTGGGACGAGGAGGGTCGGAGCTGAAGCTGCCGAAGCTCAGCCTGGGTCGTGCCCCTTGCAGAGCAGAGCCGGGTTTTGCCCTCGGTTGATAAATGTGGTGAGGTGCTTTTGGAGTGTCAGTTTGCCCTGGCCTGCCTGCGGGAGGGGGACTGGGCAGAGCACGGGGTGCCAGGAGCCGGGACGGAACAGGGGGCACCAGGAGCGGGGGGCAGAGCACGGGGCACTGGAGCCGGCGCAGCGTGGGGAGCTATTTATTAGTATTTGCATGTGCACTAATAAGAAAACATAATTCCAGGCTTCAGCCCTCATTTGCCTGCCAGCAAACAGCAAAGCAGCTCGAGCGGGAGCAGCGGAGGGGGAGCGTGTTGTAAATGCACCGGGGAGATTTCAAAGGCACTTTAAAGCGGGAATGTGGTCTGGGGAAGAGGCTGTTTTCAATGCAGATTTGTTTTTGTTTGAATTAGTTGATGCTTATTTTAAGCTCCTGTGGCACACTGTCATCTCTGGATTGCTTGTTTTCCTGTGCCAAAGTCAACCTTAATTTCTCCCCTCCTTTCAAGAGGGAGCCGTGATTTTCCCTCTGCTGCACTGAGCATCAGATGGGCAGGACAGAGCCGGGCTCTCTAAGCGATGCTGACAGGATTACCTACTGATTGCCGGAGTAAAACCCTGCATTCCAACTACGGCTGGGGCAGATGGCGCAGGAAAGCACTGGAAACTCGTCTCTAATTCCTAGTGAAGGACAAACCTCGCAGGGACCGGAGATTCACTGTGGATAAGCTGGAAAACTTCTGCTGCTTTTCTAAAGCTCATCTGGCAATCCTGTGCATCCGGAGCTGGGCAGCACTTCCCGGCGTTGGAAAGCCCTCGCATTTGTTCCCGGCCCCGTGCGGCTCAGGGGGCAGCTGAGGGGGGCCTCCGGCGTGGTTTTCTTTGGGAAAAAGTGACCATTTGGCTCGGTTTTGCAGGAAAGGGAACAGCCAGCGCCGGCACAGCCTGGGCTGGGCTCCGGGAATGTGCCGCCGACAGGAAGATGAGCGTGGTGAGACTTTTCTAGTCTGAGAGCATCCTCTGCCACCCTGGCAGCCATGGCATGGCCGGGGCAAGGGGTGCCGTGCCAAACCCACTGCCCCCCGAGGTCTGTCCTGGGTGCAGGGGACACCTGCAGAGGTGTCACCCCCGGGATCACTGTGGCCACACACCAGCGAGGGGTTCGCCCTGGGGACGGAGCAAAGGCAGCGTCCCTCCCCGAAGGTCAGCGGTGGTGATGGCACCGCCTTCAGCCAGACCCCAGTTCAAAGGATCAAATATTAACTAATTAGCTAATTAGTTTCTTATTAGCAGCTAATGGCCAGACACTTCACGGGCATCTGTTGCCCTGCCAGGCAGGTTGGGCGGGTGCTGAGGGAGCTGGGTGTGAAGGAGGGCGCAGAGGATGCCGCTCCCAGGACCGCCCTCCTGCTGCCCGGTCTGTGACTCCTCCGTGGACATGGTTTTGTCCTTGGCACCGCTTCCTTTGAAGATGGGCACCTCATAAATGATGAAAGGCAAGAAGTAAAGCTCTTGACCTTTCCTTGAGCTTGCCCCAAGGCGCTCTCCTCCTGCGCCACCCCTCAGCCCACCGCATCTCTCGGCTCAGCCGTTCCAGGACCGGGAGCTGTGGCTAACCCTCCTTTGCGCTTTAACGGGATTTTTGCAGCCTACACAGCGGAGGCCAGGGCTGCTCCTCACCTGCTGCTGTAATCTGCGCCGCTAAGCCTCCAGCTCTGTGCAGAAAGCTTAACTTTGCTTTGCTTGTTTGCCTTCTCTTCCCCTGCATCCCGCAGCCATATTTCAGGGAGGGAAAGTTAATCTGCTTCCCCTTTGGCTCCAGACAAAGGCATTGTGAAGGAGATACAAATTGCTGATGGATTGCTGTCTCTGAGCCTCAGCTGGGACAGGGCCACTTAAGGAGTCCCCAGCAAAGGGGAGAAGGTCGTTTGCACAAGATGCCGAGGCCTCACACGCTGGGTTTCAGCATCTCCGGGCGCTGCCGTGGATTAAACAGAAAATAACTGAGAGCGGGATGTGGCTCCTGCAGTAACACTGATGGGGGTGTCCTGCCCAGGGCTGGGGTGGCTCCTGAACTCCCGAACCTCCACCCCACACCTGCAGCAAGCAGACCCCTGAGCATTCTCGGAAGGGCGTGGCTGTGGCCGAGTGTCCCAGGCGCGGGCTGGAGGCTCTGCAGGGCTCCATCGGCTCCTGGCTCGGGAGATAAATGTCCAACTTCAGCTGGAGGACTGCTCTGGTGGAACTGCAAAATTAGAGCTGTTGGCTTTGGAGCTCCCTGCAAACGCTGCCTCACGGAACCCGGAATGACCGAGATTAGATGGAATTAATGTGTGCGTTTTTCTATAAAGATTTCCAGCACAAGCATTTCATAAAAATGCAAATCTCAGCTGAGATTTATAATTAGGAGGGATATGTGCGGAGCTAACAAATGATCAGCACAGCCCAGCTCTCCATGGATAATTGCTCGGGGCTGGCGCGGGGTCCCACGGCAGCCTCGGAGCCTCGCGGGGAGCGCGGGTTCTCCCGGGAAAGCAGCCAGAGCTCCGCAGGAAAGAGGGATGTGCAGGGATGGAGTGAAGTGTCCGGAGCATCCTCTGCCACTTCCCTTGGAGGAGGAGGCAGGATGGAGACTCACAGACCACTTGTCCTCAGCAGAACAGCGGTCCCAGTGCCTCCGTGCGCTGCTCCTTCTCTGAGCTGTGGATGTTTCCATGGATGTGGGAACAGGGCCCCGCTGTGCTGGGAGCTACAGTCTGGTGTGAGAAGAGGAGAGCTGTGGCAGTCCAAGATGTGGCAGTCCTGTTCCCTCTGGAACAATCCCTTTGGAAGAGATGAGCTGGCACACACAGATTTTCACAACATTTCACAGTTCCCGGAGCATCCCTAAATCCCAGACCCTGGACGCCGAGTCGAAGCGCTGCCAGAGAAATTGTCGCCGTTGCTCCAAAGTTTTGGGGAGGAAGTGAGGCGGGAAGGGGCAGGAAGCTGTTGGAGGAGGGCTGCTCTCCCCCAGGCAGTGCTCCACACCTCACTGCAAGGCTTCGTTTCCCTCCCCTCTCTCTCTGCCATGCCTTCCGGAGGCCAGGAGGAGACCCTGGTGGAGCATTAACGCCGCAGTCACCGAGCGGTTATTTATTACAATCATTGCTGTCGGGTCCTTTGACTCCTCTCTGTTAATTAGGCTGCAGGGTGTAATAAAGGTGATGGAAAGCGGGGGGAGCTGGAGCCGCTCGGGGAGGACACGGAGGAGCCGCCACATCCAACCTTGGCACTGGGCAGGGGGCACAGGGACCCTCTGGGCTGAGCTGTCCCTCCTGGATCCTGGAGCCAAACCCACCGCCCCACGTCCTTCTGTCCTGGCGTCCCAGGGCTCGGTTCCTGCAGGGATGAAGGATGCTGAGCACACCCCAGGGATGGGTGGAAGCTGGGCCTGAGGCAGAGCTGTCCTGCCCCTGCCCTGCACAAATATCAGGCCGTGAAGTTGAAACGAGCTGGTTTAAATGGCATTTGGATGCCCTGCCCCAGGGACTCCTGCTGCAGCAGGGTGTGAATAGAGAGGCTGAGAGCCGAGAGCAGCTCTGCTCCAACAGTTATTGAAAATTTAAACCCACAAATGAAACAGATTCTCTTTGATGATGATGGAATCCATGTCCCAGGTCCCCCAGCACCTCTCGCTCCGTGCAGGGGTTCCTTGGACACTGATGCCAGCTGAAATGTTGCTGCTTACTGCAGCTCTCCCTCCCAGCCAGCTCCCATGGATTCTTTGTGTCCCCGGCTGTGTGCTGAGCAAGGCACCCTCTGCTCCCTGGGGTTTTTCCAGCGTGTGGGAGAGGTGAGAGATGAGTCTTAAAAACAGGAAAAAATTCAGCATCGTCAACCCTCCCTCTGGGCAGCCAGACCAGGCTCTGAACCCACTCTGGCCAGGAGGAATTCTCCGTTGGCACCTCTCCCTACAGAACCAGGGGATTCATTAAATAAATAGGCTGATGAAATGTGTCTTTTTCCCTCCAAAGTTCCCAGGTTTGCTGCAAAAAGCCAAACGCCACCGAGCACTTTCTTAACCTCCATCACTCCCCTTCCAGCTGCCCACGGACAATATTTTTGGGTTATCAGGGTCATCTTTGGCAAAAACATGTCAGTCCTTTGTTCTGTCCCTGCTGTTTTAATGAGTACTTGGGGCTATTTAAAGAAATGTGACAGTTTCTAGACCTGAACCTGTGCTGTGAGGTCGCTGTGCAGCATAATTTCAGCAGCTCATCATCCTCCTCTTCTTCCTCCTCCTCAGTCCCTGGCTTGGTGACACTCACCGGCATGGCCAGAGGTGGCTGCACTGATTCCAGCAGTAGAGGCAGGATGGGAGCATCACTCCAGCTCCCTGGCTCCTTCCCGGGGCAGTGAGCTGGCTGGGAGTTTGGGAAAAGGGATTAGAAAGGATTTGGGTCTCGATCCAGGTCTCTGATGCAGCGCAGGGCAAAAGGGAGAGAGGCAGAAAGAACACCAGAGAAAAGCTATTTTATTTCAGTGCAAAAGTATCCACTTTAAATACCCTTTTTATTACATTATCTGCATAGTAATGCTAATAATAGATCTTGTTGGCAGTTCTAATGAGGCTGGAGAATATAAAGTTTCCAATAAAGTTAATTGTTGCCTTTAATACTCTCATACATTTATACGTGGTAAATCTTTAAAGAAAAAGCACTCGTTTCTTTTCCATTAACCGCTCGGGAGTGGCCCAGCCTCTGAGGGGCCGAAAGCTCGTGTGCTGCTGGGTCAGGGACTGCCAAAAAAGTGGAGCTATCGCGGAGAAAAGCTCTGTCCAGGAGTGAAGTGGGAGCAGGCAGGAGCAGAGGGGATTTTCCTTCCCTGAGGCTGGCTCCTGCCTGGGATCTCTGCTGAGGAGAGCTCGTTCGCCCTGTGAGAGTCTCCAGGGACTGACACAAGCAGCTAATCCTTCCACTGAAAGCTCTCTGTTAGGCATTAGCTTAGGAAAACAACCACCAACCACATTAAAAAACTAAACAGGGCCTTTCCAGCAGGAAAACAAACATTAGGGATTGACCTGCAGTGGAGCATTTCCTGGATGCCGGGAGCATCCCTGGGTGCTCCAGCTGCTGGGGCCGGGGCTCGGAGGGGCTGAGCCCCACTGCCCCCAGCTCCTCCCGGCCCCGATGATCCCGGCAGGGTCCCTGGCTCGCCCTTCCCGCAGGATTCCGCGGGGGAATTCGTGGGGGAAGCTGCCGTCGGCTGCGCCGGCGCTCCTAACAGGTGGTTGGATAATTAAGTGTGCTTTATGCACTGTTTTGCTCAGTGTAATTGCAGACTCCGTATAAATAATTCACATGGAATTATTATACCGAGGACATCGCCCGCCTCCTCATAATTTGCTTAACTGGAATGGGCTCTTTCATCACCAGCGCTGATTTGCTCCAGGACCGTGCAGTCACCGTCCCTCACAGGCTGGCTCCGGGGCAGACTGCTGAAAATTGAATTAAGGGGTGCAAATTGTTTGTCCAACCCTGCGCTGGGAGGGTGTGAGGCTGCTGGGCTGGGACAGTCAGCAGAAAGGGGCATTCCTAATAATAATAATAATAATAATAATAATAATAATAATAATAATAAAATAATTGAACAAAATAATAGTGACTGATGGCAGGGGAGCTTGGAGCCCCTTGCAGGCTCAGGAGGGACCATGGACAGCCAGGGGCTGCCTGTCCATGTCCCACCAGCTCAGGGGAGGCTCAGGGGAGGCTCATTCCCTCCCTGGCCAGCCCAGGAGGTGATTTAGGGGTGATGTTCTCGTGTTCAGGCACAGCCAGCGAGGGCTGAGTGAGAACACGGGGATGTGCAGCACAGCCCTGCCCCGCCCTGGTCCCATCGTTCCCTCATCCCAGGGCACGGGACCCATCCTGGCACTGGCTGGGGCACATCAGAGGGGTCCAGCTGCCCCCCACAGCCAGAGCTCACCCCTTCCATCCCGGGAGCTGAAATCACTCGATGAACATTAATTAAGAAGAGGTTTCACACCCACCCCGGGCAGCAGATCCTGTGATTATCCCCATTTTACAATCCAGAAGCTCCAGCGTGGAGTGAATCAGCGACCTCTCCAAGGTCACCCAGCGTGCTGGTGACAGAGACGGATTCAGAGCCCAGGAGGGGGCTTTAAAAAACATCTCCTTATCTTTATTTTTTATTGCATTTAAAAATAAACCACAGTTATTAAATATCATAATACCCATAATAGATTTTAAACTTGAACCGCTTCCAGAGATGCTAAATGATAAATACAGCTATTATCAGAGGGAGCACTCAGAGAAATTGATAGCCAGCATTTGTTTAATGAGTGTGTGTGTACACACATGTGCGGGGAGGGGAGCGATTTCGGATGCGATGCCGGAGAGGGTGGCTCTTATGTAACACGGATCTGCCGGCTTGGGATGCTGGCAACGTCCCAGGAGATCGTGGGGACTCAAATCTGGTTTGTAAGGACTGCTTGGCACCCACACCAGAGGATCCCACACTGCCATGGCTGCGGGGCTGGGCAGGCTGGCACAAGAGCAGGGCCAGGAAGGATCCCAGCTGCCTTAGGGATGCTGCTCCGTGCGTTTGAAGGGGAAACTTTAGGGGCACCGAAGCATTTAGGGTGTGGCACTGACCCCGGGGGTCTGGGTTCCCTCCAGGTGACGCTGCCCTCGCCCCTGCGCACCCGGGCCCGGGTGTGAGCGGGCTGGGAGCTGGGCACAGCCAGCGCTGCCTCCTGCCATCCCAAAGGTCACGGCGAGTGCCGGGACATGCCCGGTTAGCAGCGGGCAGGGAGCTCGTTCCCCGTGACCTTTGGAGAGCGGGGTTTAATTGCACGCGAGCAGTCGCTCACCGGGGCTGCTTGGAGGGAAGCAGTGATGGGGCTGAGGGGTCGTTAGGGCTGCACTCTGCCCTTTCCCAGGTCCCACACGGCGTGTGCCCCGTGCCACTGCCACCAGTACGTCCCCGCCCTGTGGCTGCCTCCCGGGTACCAGCCCCAGGTGATGTAGATGCTGCCAGGGCAGCTGTGCCGAGGTTTGCAGGGCAGACTGATGGCTTTTGGGGTGAGGTTTTTGGGTTATTTTTGTTTTTCCTTGGCAGTGAAGGAGCCTCGTGCATGCAAAGTGCCAGAGCTGCAGGGGGCATCACCTCAGGGTGCAGGGGGCATTGGGCAGAGAATGGGCTCCCTCTCTTTCAGCTTGAAGTCGTTCCCCTTGTTCTGTCTCTCCAGGCCCTTGTAAAGAGTCTCTCTCCCACTTTCTCGCAGTCTCCCTCCAGGTACTGGAAGGCCGCAATTGCTGGGCCTCGGGCCCTCTTCTGCGTGCAGGAACAATCGGGAAAATTCAGTTTTTAGTCCATCTTGTCTTCTCTCCTCCTTTGGCTGAGCTGAGCAGCACCCCCAGCTCTGAATGTGCTTCAGGAATGTTTCTGCTCGGGGGTGCCCCCTCCTCCAGCCACCCCTCTGATGTACTGACGCTGATGTTTCCTCTCTGTGCTCTCCTAATCTCATTTCCCCAAAAACTGCTTCGCCTTGACTCTTCTAGACTCTAAATGCCTATTTGCATCCCTCTGTAATGTCCTGTTTCAGCTGCTGAGCACTTACAGTGCAGGAATTAATGTCTCTGAGTTGTGACAGCAGCAGGGATGGGTGCAGGTTCCTGCAGCAGCTCTCCTGGGGCTCCTTGCCTTTGGCTGAGGTTTCCTGGGTGCCGCAGGGTGACAAGAGCTCTGCACCCATGGCAGAGCCAGCCCTCCTCTGCCCGGGAGCTGTTTGCTCTCGGTGACTTGTGCTCTTTGGCAGGTGGTCAGCAGGGATGGGGAAGGGGTTTCACACCGTGAACCCACACCTCCCACCGGCAGCGTTGCTCCAGCAGGGACACGGCGCTGGTGGCAGCAGGAGCAGCTCAGTGCAGGCTCTGCAGTCGCTCCCCTGTCCACCCTCGACCCTGCACCTGCTTTATTTATTTATGTTTGAGCAGAAGCATAATACAAATAAAGCACGGCCATAAAAATGTCAGAGAAAGTTCAAACCTATTCATTACCCATTTCACTCCGATTAAAATTTCCATCAAGGCTGCTTGGTTTTGACTTGAGTTGCTTTCCTTTTAATGAGCTTGATCTAGAAAGTAAAAGATGCTAATTCATCCTTACATCTCTATCATCTCCTGGCTTTTGCTATATAAAGCATCAAGGTCGCATTCTGGGGAAATGTCTTTTTACCAAAGGTGCCATAATAATAATGAAGCAGCAATTTGTTTCAGCAAACTGCCTACAGTAATGAAGCTTAATTATAACCGTGTTATTAATACTGCTGCTTAAGGTAATTCACTTCTGAGCGGGGCGCAGAACAGTAAACTATAATTTAAACAAGAATCGAGACCTAATTTAAATCATCAGATCTGCTGTGGAAAAGGCAAACAGAGCTGGAGCTCTCCCTCTGCTGCCTCCATCACCGCCCGCTCCCCTCGCAGGGCTGCAGGAGCACGGAGAGCAGTCAGGAGCAGCTGGTGGCTCTTGCTGACCTCCAACGTGCCTGTAAAACACAAAAATTTCCATGTGCCCTGCAAGAAAGGGGGTGATGGACGTGCTGGGATGTCTGCGCTCGTGTGGGCCTCCCAGAACTGCTCCCTGCCAGGCAGGAATGTCACCCTCCAGTGCCCAGCCTCTCGGGAAACCTCTGAAACGCCACTCTTGGAATTATATTTTTATGTCCTTCTTCCACTCTGTGATTTTAGGGCATGTGCCTGGAGGCTCGGGATCCTTACGGACTCCCGGTGCTTCCCGTCATGCCGCCGTCCCCTCCTGCCCGTCCCCAGCTCTCTTTTCCAGGCTCAGCATCTCCACCCAGGCCCGTCCCTCTCCTGTGCCTCCTCGCTCTGTCCCTGCCAGGGGCACGCAGCCTTCTGTTAACTTCTTTGCTCTCGGATGCTCCTTCCTTTCCTTTCCAGGCCTCTGCTCCCCCTTCCTCCGTAACAAGCTGCCTCCCTGCGCACGGCTGTAAGCCCTGACATCCTCCTTCCCTGAATCCCTCATTATTTCTGCCTCTTCCCTGCACTCTCACCTCGCAGCCTCCTCCCCGCTCCCTCCAGCATCTCCCCGCTGCACCCCTCGCATGGCTACCCTGGCTCCGTGAAGCCAAATGACACGAGATGATGGCTCTGCTGTGCCGGTAATAGCGTTCCCTCGCACACCCCGCTTCCCAGGGAAATGGAGTGAGGAGCCACGGCAGCCTCGCTCGCCCTTGCCATCGCTCTGCAGGGCTCGCTGTCATTCCCCAGTCCCAGCGTGTGGGATGTCTTCCTCCCTGGAAGATGTGGGGGATATTATCCCAGTTTCCTGGCACTGCCAGGTGTGGCCGTGCTCAACAGGCTGGCAGGGAGGAGGAGGAGGGGTGCCGGAGAAGCAAATAGGTGGAGTGTTTCTTCTTGGGAAGGGGAAAAAAAGCCTCCATCACTGTTCCACTTGACTGCAGCCTCCCGCAGGCTGTTTCATCTCATATTATCTAAGCTCCAAGGGGGTGTCCAATTTGAGGAACAATAACTATAAAGTCATTTTCGGTCCCCCGCTGTGGCACAGCACATGATAGCCTGTGTAAAGCAGCAAACAGCCTCGCTGGCCGCGCCGCCGAGCCGG